>CM077267.1:16562675-16680175 GCA_039654775.1 Spinibarbus caldwelli | reverse complement strand
TAAAAGGAACTTCATCAATAAATGAACCAATGAATCAAACTAAATACTATATACATGGGTCAAAGACGTTAAGATGTCCGCATCAAAAGAAATTTACAAAAGTGATTTCCATAGAAAGCACATTAAGGCCGAATCCCAATTCTATTTTATACCCCTTCCCCTACCCCTTGTACGTTGAAACACAGTGTCAAGGGTAGGGGTGAAAATATTTCCCTAAGAATTGGGACACCACTACTATACCGTCACACGTCATCATATGTCGTCTAGCTCCTACAATACACACACCTATACTGGTGTGCTGGTGTGACATTAAAATATTTTGTGGCACTATCGTGCTGTCCCTAATACTATGACGTTAGCAACTTTAGCGATTTTTTTGCAAACATTTCTTTAAATAACATGACTGTAAATATGAACTCACGACTGAATGTAACATAAAACAAATGATTACTTTTCATTAAAATCTTTATTAATGCCAATAATGCTTACATTTATGTGTCTTTTTGTTCGCTCGGGCAGCCATGTTGCCGCTGTAGCCGGTTTACGCTGAGATAATTTATTCCCCTTCGTTTGTAGTGTGGTCCTCAAAAATCTTCTTTGAAGGGCTATCTGGCCCTTCCCCTTACCCCTCCAACCAAAAGAGAATCGAGACACCCCCATCCCTTCACGTGAACACGCGAAACGGAGGGGTAGGGGAAAAGGGAAGGGCTAAGGGGTAGAAATGGGATTGGGCCCAAGTAAAGTGTCTACTTTTAAGGTTTCAAATAAGTTTTTGGAGAATACAACGTCAAAATTTGGTAGAAATAATGTTACATTGTCATTCAGTTTAACACAATATTTATGTAAAAATTCAAACAACATGCTTATTCTGACTTGTGCATATTAAAATATATAAAAGAATAAGGGAGCATATTAAATTTTATTGTGGTTTAAATTAGTAAAAAAAAATCTTACTGACAAATGGGCAAAACCTAGGATAGTGGCAAATTTTAAAAATGTAAAATTATAACTAATTAGTATTTGGGGTGAAAGTAATTAGTCTTTTAATATGTCATAAATAGATTTTTGTTGTAAATATGCCTGACAAGATTTTTACACTGAGTAACATTTTAGTGGGTGTCTTCTGTAAATCAGGGAAAAATGTATGATATTTATTTTTCGCTCAGAGAACAAAAACAAGTTCAATTAAATTGCAATTAAATTAAACAGAAAACTTTTTAATTTTTTTAGGGAAAAACAACAACAATTTAAAGCAGTATTACACTTATTGTTTTTATGCTTAAACCCTTTTACGTCTTTGACCCACACATAAACAAATCAATCAAAATATGATTAATAAGTCAATAAATCAATTCAACCAAATCTAATCAAAGAATCAATCAACTGATCTAAATTTTATATATGAATAAATTATTTAAGGAATCAGCCAAAATCTTAATGAATCAATAAATCAATTCAACCAAACCCAGTGAATAAATAAATTAATCAAGCAATCATCTGAACCTAAACAATAACTAAATTAAACTAAAACTTATACAGGAATAATTCAATGAATGAATGAATTCATCAAAATATTAAATCAATAAATCAGTTCAAACTAATCAAATCTAATGAATGAATAAATGAATCATTCAATCAACTTAACCTTAACAATAAATGAATCAAATTAAATCTTATATTTATCTTATATTTTTAGGACTAAGATTGAGTTCTGCAGTGAAGGGAAACATCTTCACTGAATACTGTTATTCCTCGTAAAATACAGCTCCCGAAGGCTTACATAGCATACTTATATAGCATGCAAGTCATACACATGGCTTTACAATGCTTTTTGTCATTTTTCGAGCTTGACAGCATCTATTTACTGTCACAGTATGGTATAGTATAAACATAAAACTAACATTTCCTTTTGTGCTCCATGGACAAAAGCAGCATGTTTGGAGCACGATGAGGGTGAATAAATGATGACAGAATTTTCCTTTTTGAGGGAACTAACCCTTTTAGCAAACGCCTCCATTGCGATCTATGAAAAACAATTGAGACGTTAAACAGATCTCATTTGTGTTTTTTCCAACAAAGATGCGAGAGAGAAAGAATCGAACGGGCCATGTAACCGGCTTTCACGCTGTCATCTCTGTGATTGTGACCAATCATGATAAGTGCTCTGCATTGATTCGCCGTGCTCTCCTTCTCCATCCAACTCGCCCCATCAGGTCAATGGGAGAGGTGAAGCTATTATCAGCACGCTCTCCAGCAGATTCTGGACACTCGGTGTTGCCTGAAAGAGATCCTTATTACCTCCGAAAGATTGTAATGGACCAAAACAGCCTGAGCTTGGGTGTGAAAGGAAAGTCTGTATAATCATCGCCTCATAAGAGTGTATTACACTCTCTCATGCGCTCTCACCTTAAGGACCGTGTAATCTGATGCTAAGCACTAAACGTGCCTAGCTTTTTAGCTCATAGAGAAAAATCCCAGTAGTGTCAAGCCTAATTTTTATGAATACACTGTAGAATGGCTGTAAAAGTTGTACATATTCTGAAGATAATCATTCAGTGGTTCTTCTCTGTGAAAAAGCAGTTACCTCTAGCTATGCTAGTTGCTACGTGATTGTTAAAATATGCTGGGTCCTTTCTAATTTGCACAAGTCAAGATAAAATGTAAACAAAATATAAAGGCAGCTATATGTTTTATTTTACAGATACCATACTGACCAGTGCTGGTAGTAACTGATTACATGTAATCTGGATTACATAATCAGGTGTGCGACGATAAATCGATTCGTGGAGTGATTCTGCGATTTTCCGAATGCATCACGATTCTCTCTGGAATCAAATCTGAGCTTAGTTTTTAACAGCAGATGGCACTGCGTGCTTTAGAAACAGCCATACTCGGCTTGCTTCCAATTCCTTACACACACACACCACTTGAACCTAAAATAATCAAAAATAAAGTTTGAAAAGGTTGAAGCGAATTACAAGAGTGTTCACTGTGGGCTGTGTTTACATGAAAGGGATTGTTCACCCAAAAATGAAAATTCTGTCATTAATTACCCTCATGTCGTTCCAAACCCGATGCATGCGCTTGCGCTTGCTTTGATCTGAACATAAACAATGTAAGTGCGTGGTGCTGCTGACACAGAACACGCATGCGTGCTTTGATCAGAACGTAAACATATGTTGCTTACGTCCAATTCAAAGCACGCATGCATCGTGATACTCTCCAAAATGGCGCCCTAGGGTGACACGGAGGAGACGAATTGTTGAATAAAGTTTTTTTTTTTTTTTGCGCACAAAAAGTATTCTCGTAGCTTCGTAAAATTATGGTTGAACCACATGGACTATTTTAACAATGTCCTTACTACGTTTCTGTGCCTTGATCGTGGTAGGACCCTTGTTGTCTATGGGAGGGTCAAAGAGCTCTCGGATCTCATCAAAAATATCTTAATTTGTGTTCCAAAGATGAACGAAGGTCTGAGGGTGAGGAATTAATGACAGAAATTTCATTTTTGGGTGAACTATCCATTTAATCTTGCGTCATAAAAGCATAAAAGCCGAGGTGTAAGTACATTTAACCACTTAAATTACTCAGCCAAGCGCACAAGCGGTCTTCTACATTAGCATTTGAGTGTGCAGTTAAAAACTAGCCTAGAGCGCCTTCTGCTGTTAAAAACTAAGCTCAGAATCGATTCAAGATAGAATCGTGATGCATTCAGAAAATCTCAGAATCGATCCACGAATCGATTTATCATCGCACCCCTATCAGATTCCAAAAATTAGGTACTTGTAATTCGATTATATGCTCATAATCAGATTACAGCTACTTTTTTATAGACTACGTGATTACATATTCACACAATGGCAGTAAATTATTTATAATTCATTTATTATCCCTAATTCTTCTTTTTTCTCTTTTAAAGTTTCCTTTCTAAAATTCCTACCATTATTACCATTTATCTTTGACTGTATTCAGAATATGGAATGGTCATGTAAATGTCATATAAATAACTTTGCGATTCATGCTTCTAAATTTGGGAGGGTGGGAGGGGGGCAATCTGTATGAAACAAATAATTATGAAATGAATTATTGATTATGAATGGTAAGTTTAAAACAAGTTAGATAAACAGTAATCTAAAAATTAGTTTGAATACATTACCTAAAATGAGTAACCTAGATTGCGTTACTAATTACAATTTTTATCATGTAATCTGAGATCAGTAACAGATTACAATTTGTAAGTAATCTACCCAGCATTGATCCTGACATTGCTGCTAAACACTGATTGTAGCTCTGTCTAGCTTTGTTTTGAATATCTATTTTTGAATGACTCTCCGCTGTTTAAACTGCTAAATATAACTTAATTGTTATCATATATCTGACATTATTTTTTATTGCCTGTTAAATTAATCTGACATTAGCTTTTTAATATAAACCACTAGTGTGAGTATAGTTTGTTAGCATTACATTAGCTGTTAACTTGTCATTAATGTCTCTTTCCTCTCTTTCTCTCCATCTTTATTGAGTCCATCAACAACACCAACAAACACAGTGAGTTATGGCATCTTCACATGTTATGATATTGTGCAAAATGATTGTGACTTTTATATCCATAGGTTTCATGTGACGTCACAGTGTTTTATCGCTGCCATTTTTGTCCCCAAGTCACAGCTGCACGAGCTGTCAGTTTATGGTCACAGCAGCCACAACTACCAGAGGAAGATCAACCAAACACTCCCAGAAGGGTCACAAGGTTACAGTATGCCCGGGATATGTTGTGCTGGAACAACAGTCGTCTGAAAAACCCCAAACTACAATTTTATTCGATCCCAAAGAGGCTTCAATCAGAAGGCACCACTGACAGCTAACGTATGGTCAGAAAAGGATAATAAGAGACAACTGTGATTCTTTATAGGAGAATAAAGGACGCTAAAATATTTGTATTGTACCACATGTCATTTGTGTCTGCAGTTAAGTGTATATATCACAAGGGTCCCAAAAATAATCACATTTGTTTTGCTAAACCTATTTATTTATCATTATATTGAATTTGTCATACAAAAAAAAAAAAAAAAAAAACATCATCCTGTGTAATAATGGTGTAATAATTTAGGACATAGCCTACATACATGTATATGGCATACATTTTGAGAGCATAACAACTGAAAGTCTGAAACGTCAGTCAGTAAAGCATTTTTTTTGTTTTACAATGGCAAAATTTTGAACTGAAATGTTATTGCAGCCATGTAGCCTATGAATAAAAGAAAATGCATATTTTTAATTAAAGAGAACTTATTGTGGGCTGCTTTTGGTGCCTGGATTTGTGCTTCAATAATAAAATCCAGGTTTAAGAATACACTAGAAGTGAAAGACGTCTTCTCTCAGGTAGATTGCATGCTTTCTTGGCTTGCTGGATTTTGGGCTCATGATCAGCAATCGCGTTGTTTGCATTCACCAAAACTGACTTGCTGAAATCAGAAGGCGGACGGAGAAGAGGATCGTTGTGAAGCAGGAGCGACCAGCCGCAGAGGATTCTTCAAGCATTTAAAGCCTTCATCGAGTGGCTACGCTCGCAATTCAAACAGTAATTTGTCCAGAAAGAATGAGTAATTATAAATTGTGCTAATATTAGCTAAATTGCCATTAAATTCAGATTGTGTAGTAAGCTAATAAAGTTATCTTGTTACACTATCATTGACTCAAAAGTGCTTTGAGCTGATGTCAGTTTTAAATTTACAAGTAATCAGGACATTACATGGCCTAACTGTTACACTTGCTATCCTAAAAATACAATCAAGTCCAGGGATCAGTGTGGGAAATGGTAGTAAAAGGTAATTTATTATTTCAATATATTAATATGATCTATTAAATCTCATCGAGATGTGCTGTGCTCGTTGTCGCATCGGACACAAATATGGCGGAGAGCATAGCGGAAGTGACGTCTTTGGAACCCATGGATTGTTATTCAACTGAAGAAAAAGGAAATTAAAATGTTATAAATTATTATTTAGAGTATTAATTTTTCTACCCACTGTAAGAGTAATGGTAGATGCAGTGTTGCTATTGTTAACTAAAACTAAAGCTATTAAAAATATTAAATCTTTGTATTTTTTCGTATTTTTTTATATTTTGTATTTTTTTGTAAAATCTTTGTAAAAATCTATTCTGGAAACAAATGCAAAAATCAAAAATTATATTATATTATATTATATTATATTATATTATATTATATTTATTATAATGTAAAATATAGCCGCAATAGATTGGTATAGATGTTTATCTCTTTGACCTGATCTTAATTCTATTGAAATGAGGGCATCACTAGCACTAGTCACATCCAAACAGACGTGTCTCATGAAACCAGTCGCACTGAAGCAGATGTTTCAGATAGCACCAATCAGACGGTGGCAGATGTTTCCCACAGAGCCATTTGGACACAAGCAATTACCTCTCAACATAAGCATCTAATACAGGCCGATGTCTCTTGCCATGTACGTCGCTTTACAGGCCAGATGTTCTGCATGCAGACATGAAGCAACAGCATCTGAAAAGTTCCAGCCGCGATCTACAGGAAAAGAGGAACAGAAAGCGACGCTGTTTACAGAGAGAGATAGAGCTGTCAGAGCGAGCAAAAGGTCAGGGCGTTGGTCAGGTTATAGCGTTGCTATAGTGAACGCTGCCCTGTGGTTTTACAACACAGAGGACACGCAGTGTCCTCCCACGGACCGAAGATATTGTGGATCTCTGTGACTTCACTGTTGTTTGAAAGCAAACAGCAGAGGTTAAGAGTTCTTTCTTTATGCTGGAAGGACGACCCTGGGAGAACTATTTTAGAAATGCTTTGAATGCCTGTTTTGCACATAATGCTGCATGATCTCCAGCTGTACACTTTTGACTGAGTTTAGGTCATATTTTAAAAGAGAAATATGGCATATTTACTGTAACATTACTGCATTGTGTGCTGGAAAATCACAGCAAAACAGATGCATTGCATTGAAAAATATATATATACGTAAAAATAATAAAATATTTGCATGTATATACTGCCATTATACAAAAACCAAAACCATTTATTAAAATAATATAATAAAAATAATAAAAAATTAAAATATTAGAGAAATACTAGATATGTATAAACATAAAGACAAAATTTTTCAATATTTTTTTTAACACTAAGAATTATTTCAGAAATGCTTTGAATGCCTTTTTTGTGCGAAAAGATGAATGCTTTATGCTTTCAACTGAGTTTAGGTCATATTTCTGAAGGGAAATATACGACATTTGTTGCAACATAAATCACAGTAGCACAGATGCAGTGCATTGAAAAAACATAGAAGATCATGTAACGTCGCAAATGTTTGTTTTATTTTCCCTTTAGATCCAATGGAGAGCAAATGGAGACTTTTGCTCTAGAGGCTTGTAATATTCTAAATGTATTCTGTAGCAGGAGCATTCTGGCCTAAAATATAACAGCTACACAAAGGCCTGTTCATACTGTGAGCATAAATATTAAGTGATTACAAAGATAAAACAAATATTTTTTATTGCCATTGTACTAGTCAAAACCAATTATTAAAATATTAAATTATCTATAAATTGTATTTCACTGACAACATATATTTGTTAAACCACTGTTAGAGAAATATTAGATGTATAATCCTAAAGAGAACATTTTCAAAAAAAGTTTCAGAAAAGCTTTCAGAAATGCTTTGAATATAAGTTGTGCACATAATGCTGCATGATCTCCAGCTGTATGCTTTCAACTGCGTTTAGGTCATATTTCTAAAAAGAAACATGGCATATTTATTGCAACATTACTGCATTATGTGCCATAAGATCGCAGATGCAGTGCATTGAAAAAAGCATATACTCTGAATAAAACCCCTAAAAACTATGTTTATCGAAGAGATTGTAAAAAAGCTCCCATCAGTTGAGCCATTTACGAAAAAAAAGCTGACTTTTACCCCATCTTTAAGTTTCCTTTTCCTTCCCTCCTCTTTTGAACATATCATACTCTGACGCTTTTCCTCTAATGGAGATTTATGAAGTCGCCCAAAACGCCTGTAGCGTTTAAAACTTTTGGATCTCACAAATGAGATAGGAACTCACTTCATAATGTATATTGAGGGCTGGAGCCGGTACAGGCAGTTTGAACTTTAATCCTTCTTATGTGTCATCAACGCATACACACAGTCTCCCATCTGTCATTACGAGACACATCAGAGGAAAAGAGGGAGAGCCAAGAAGAAAGACAGAAAAACGGACGGGGGGTTGGGTGATTCTGTGCAGAAACCTTGTTTGGATGTGTGCGTGTGTGTATGTATATGTATGTACATACATATATATATATATATATATATATATATATATATATATATATATATATATATATATACATATACACATACACTTTTTTACATTTTTTTTAATTTAATATTTTAATTTACTTTTTAATATTTTATTAAAAAATGTAAAATGTGTGTGTGTGTGTGTGTGTGTGTGTGTGTGTGTGTGTGTGTGTGTGTGTATAAAATATTCATTTATATTTTTATTAATTTAATTTTAATTAATTAATTTTCTTAATATTTAATTAATACTTCAACAAAAACGAGTACATCTGTATTTATCTGTGGATATCTGTATGTGTGTGTAATTTTTGCGTTTTTGTGTATTCGTAAGATATAAATATGTAAAAAACATCCTCTTATTTTACAATAAATGCTAAAAATAAAAACTTGAATATATTTTATTAATGATATTTAAAACATTTTTATTTACTTATATTTTTAATTTACTTATATTTACTTATTTAAAAATAAATATTTTTATAATTTATTTTATTATGTATACAAACACATACTACATATAATTATGTTGACAAATAACATTTTTAAATATTGAATTAATACACTATCTATCTATCTATCTATCTATAACAGAACATATAATACATAATTACATTAAAATTTTACAAAATATGTTTTATATATATATATATATATATATATATATATATATATATATATTATATATATATATATATATATATATATATTTGCATATATATCCTGTACATAACTATATTAAAATATTACAAAATTGCATCTATTACAAAATCTATAAATACTAATTAAACATTGTATTTAATACTTTAAAGTATTTTTGCATCAGATTTAAGTTATAGAAATTACCAAGTCTAATTAATCAAATAAAATGATGTGTTACCATTTTGTTTGTTTGTTGAATTTTGCCAGAGGGAAGGTTACAAAATTTAGGCGATCACAAAGAACCTTAAGGCAGCAGCTCAGGATCTTGCGGTGTCTTTACTGTGGGTAACGTCAGCGTTCATGAATAAATCATCAGCAATGCACTGAACATGACTGGTGTTAAAATGAGATTATGAAGATGGAAGTTCTTTCTCCGAGCACAGCATTTGAAGTTTGCCAAAACCAGCCACTTTTGCGAGAACGTACTGCGAACAAAAAAATAGAACGCTTCAGGAAAAAACCTCAAAAGAATCCCATCTCAACATAAAGCATTCATTTTAAGTCCTCTGGACCCAGTCGGTTTGCCATTATTATGAGAACGCTGATTTTGTAGAGCACCAGAAAACTTTACAGTCTTTTATCCAACAAAATCCATAAATATTGGACAGACAAAGCCATGAATATACATGAAAGCATGTTTTATTTTGGTGTTATTTCTTCACTCATACCCTCTTGTCAGGATGCAGACGACAATCTACTCTCTTTGCGTAATACAGAACATTTTGAAGGGTTCTCAAACTTTCAGCACTTCATATCCTTATTTAATTTTCTATTTTAACAACTGTCACAGGCACTTGCGTTTCATCATGCTGTTCGGAAAAGAATAAATGTCCTGTTTGTTAAATAAATCAAGTCAAATGTTAGTCTCTCACACTCATATCAGCCTTTCTAATTATGTATGTGATTTGTTTGAACAGCCTCGACTCATGCAAATGCAGAGTCTATTTACATGCAGCAGCACAGAATACATTCCACAAAGTCATACACGCAATATTTATAAGAACGCATGTAGGTTTCCTTGCCGGAGTTATTTTGCATGTAAGGCCTGGAGAGTTTTGCATGTTCTTGACCATTTTGCTGCAGCAAAACTAGCGTCTATAAAAAAGCCTATAATCACCTGTGCTATTCGATTTCACAGCCAGCGATCATGTTACTGAATTTGAATGTGGAAAGAGTCTAACACAGCGTTTAGGCTCAGATAAATTTTGCTGTTGTGCTCATATATTCCTTATTGGGAAGCTTGCAGGTGAGAGATAAGGTACAGGCACACTGCACAGATGGCTGAGAACAAAAAAAAACATGTTTGTTTTTTCCACAGAGAGACAGAAAAAAACAGGTTGGTTGAACAGAGTGAAATTTGTTAATATAAAATGATCTTATTCTCAAACACACTGTTTAAACAACAGCAGGGGACATTTATCTCAAATATACCAACATGGGAGACCTTTTTCATATCAAACGTGACATCTCGAATGCTTCTTCTATTCACCAATTAGATTCAATGGAGGACAACTGTACGTTTTCTATAGCAGGGATTTTTGAAATGTTTTATGTCAAGGACCTCCAGATATGAGACGATGAAAAAACAGATACTGCTTGATATTATAGAACTAAACACGAAAATAAATAACTTTTGATGTCATTGTACTAAAGCCAAAACCAATTATTAAAATATTATTGAAATATTTATTTATACTTATAACCTCCATAAATACTTCCTTGTGCATTAAGCTGCCAACATATGTTTTTTTTTTAAACATTATTGGAAAAATGTTAGACGTGTATGCTGTTTTAAGATATTTTCTTTCATATTGTATCATTTTTTTATTATGTATTTTATTAAAATTTTAAGTGGGTTTGTTAATCATGTTCAATTAAAGAAAAGTATAAAAAGAGGGAACTATTAGATGTATAAACAGAAAGAGAAACAATGCATTGATAGAACAATATTGTTCTAAAGCAGTTGTAATTATTATTATTATTATTATTATTATTATTATTATTATTGTTTACTATTATTATTATTATTATTATTATTATTATGTTTTACTATTATTATTATTATTATTATCATTATTATTATTATATGTGTTTATATATAATTTATATTTAATTAAATGCAATTTTTTATTTTTCACTAATTATTTTATTTTATTTTATTTTATTTTATTTTATTTTATTTTATTTTATTTTATTTTATTTTATTTTATTTTATTTTATTTTATTTTTTCAAACAAAAGCATTTTGTAAAATCTAAGATACTTAAAGAGTTAGTTTTGCCAAAAAGGAAATTTTACTCATTTATCTTTTACTCACCCTCATGCCATTCCTAACCTTTATGATTGTCTTCCATCTGTGGAACTCAAAAATGAAAATATTTTGAAAAATGCTTTTGCAGTTTTTGTCCATATAATGAAAGTAAATGAGGTCTATTGGAACAACTGGTGGCCATTTTTATTTGCGGATCTTACTGACTGCAAGGGCCCTATAATACACCCAGCGCAAGGTGCGGCGCAAGTGTTTTTGCTAGTTTCAGCCCGACGCAGTTCTCATTTTCTGCGCCGCGTTGTTTAAATAGCAAATGCATTTGCACCCATTTGTGCATCCATGGGCGTGCTGGTCTAAAAAAGAGGTGTGTTTAGGTGTATTGCTGGCACATTGCTATTTTGAGGAGCTGAAAATAGACTGCGCCATAGACCAACTCAAACCTGGTCTAAAGTGTAAAGTCAATGGCGCAATATATTTTTTGTTATTTAAAGAGTGTGTTAGTAGAAAATGCGCCTCTGGGCGGGTCCACAACGCGTGTTCACTTTGTTTATTACACACAGGGACGCGCAGCAGCACACAAACATGCCAAATATTCAAAATTAAAGGATTACAGTGTAAAAGAATATTATTGTGTAGGCTACATAAATATCAAAATATCATACATGTCATAATGGATAGTCATTGCGTGTATCAGAATTAGCCTATCTATTTGCTCGTACATGAGCAGATCCGTTTGCTCTCTGGAGACGCGTTCAGTCTGTGCGCCTTTAAAATTCCGCTGTTAAAATAGCGAAACCGCCATGGCGCGAGCGCAACTCGCTCTTAAAGGGAATGGGAGATGAGACTCTGATTGGTTTATTGCATGTTATGCCCAAAAACACACCCATTACTCATTAAAAGAATAGGGACAACCCTTTTAGACCACACGCCGGGAGGGCCGACCGTTTTTCCCGTTGTTATACTAGCAAAAGTGGATTCGGAAACGCACTAAGTGCACCTGCGCCATGCGCTTTAGACCATGCGCTTAGATAGTTAAAATAGGGCCCTAAGTCTGTAGACAGGGCACACATGCAGACATGCAAACAGGAAGTTTGGAGACTCAAGCTGAGGCTCTGAAGAGCCAGCTGGACCAGAGAGCTTTTCCAATCCCTGGCTAAGATGAGCTATCGTGCCTCAGCTGGGAACTGCGGTCAAATCTGACCTGGCATCGACTGGAGCCAGAGCGGCCGCACTGAAGGCCCAGCAGACACCAAGTACAGGGCCGTGATCCCACAGCCGACGACCAAGACTGTGGAACAGGTTTTAGAGCCTGGTGACTCTAATTCAGAAGTGACACCAGCTGGATACCTGACAGGAAGTCGGTGAGGAAGTGACCCGAGAGCAGCGTGAATGAGCCAGGACCCAGATGGAGCAGCTCAGAGGTGTGAATACAGTGAAACAACCTGTTCTTGAGCAGAACCTTGTGAATCTTCTCTTCACATGTGAAGTAAAGATAAACATGCTGTTTATTTTTTTTCCTCCATTTATCCTCCCCTCGAGTTTATTTTCTCACCTTCCTGCCTCTTACCATTAAGACGGTTTTTAATTGAACTACAACACTGTAGTCTCATTTTATTTTGCTCGGTACATTTTTAATTTAATTGGTGTCAATGTCACCGCAGTCATAAAGGCCAGACTGAATTCCAGCAAGAGCCGAGTCAGTGAATGCAGATGGAGAATGCTGGTAATGAGAGAGCGCTGAAATGAGGCTCTGCTTTGATAAGATGTTTACACTGAAATGTGTGCGTGTGTGTGTGTTTGTGTTTGTGTGTGTGTGTGTGTGTGTTATTACAGCACTGTAAACTGAGCTCCAAGGTTTGGAGGACAGAGTGAAAGCAGCTCAGAGCTGCTGAAACATTACAAATAAGGTATTCGCTTGAAAAGAATTCTTTTTTAATTCTGACGTAATTTTTTGTTTCAAGCGCAGGAATTGGACCTTGAGACCTTCAGTCATAAGTTACAAACTGCTTATGCCTGAATTTAGGGAAACAGAACATTACTATAGGTCCGGCAGATTAAATCAGATGAGAGAAAAATCAACATCATATGGTAGGAAAGCATCAATATTACTACTGAACAACAGCGTTTTAGTGCCACATTAAAAAATAAAATTAAAAAAAAATCTAAGATTGCAAGATTAAAGTCAACTTTATTCTCAAAATATTTCAAAATTATTCTCTAAATATTTCAACTTTATTCTCATAATTTTGACTTTCTTCTGGTATTGCTACGACTTTATTCTCATAATTTTGACTTTTTTCTCATTTTTAATTCCCAACAAAATCCCAATCACAAATCCCAAACCCCAGATGTTAAAATTTTGAACATAACTCATCCCACACCATTTGTGCTACAAGCATAAATAATTTTTTATTTTATTTTAATTTCCAGAACTAAAAAACACATCCAAAGTCACAAAATTACCATTTTTTTAAACAATTTGGTTTATTAAGGCATATACACTACCTTTTTATTAAAATATTAATCAGCACAACTTTTGATAATAATAAGAAATGTTTCTTGAGCAGCAAATCAGCATATTATAATGATTTCTGTAGGATAATGTGACACGGAAGACTGGAGTAATGATGCTGAAAATGTAGCTTTGCATCACAAGAATAAATTACATTTTAAAATATATTCAAATAGAAAACAGTTATTTTAAATTGTAATAATATTTCAAGATATTAATGCTCTATTTTTGATTTTAAAAAAAATATATGCGTGATATCGAATTATTTATTAAATTAGATATGCAATATACATGTCAAATTATTTATGCAATCCCCAATGTGGCTTGGGGAAATATAAAATAATTAAAAAATAATATAAAATATGATATATAATACTACATTATAATACCAACACCCTAGCAACAGCCGAGCAATGCACTATAAGCCTTTCAGAACACCTTAGCAACCACACAGCAACACTCCTGCAAGCATTCAGAACACTTAACATAGTGCAGCAATATTTGCATGGGAAGCAGCACTCCTGTTTTCTTCAGAAAATATAAAAATCTAGCTTTGTCTCTTCCACTTTCCCTTTCTACATTTCAAACATGATTACACAGACTACATTTTAGATTTACAGCATAAATCTACAGAAACGCAATGATGTTGCATGAAGACAGCACTGAATGTAAAGCAGTTCTAGAGGAGCTGTCTATATTTATGTATTTTTATGTTTTATATATAGATAAAATATATAGATATATAAGATCGATATATAAAATTAAATATCTATAAATGCTAGTATACATATATACATTTTCTATGCACATTCAAAACATTTTTAGATTTATTTTAGCTTTGTTGTCATCTAACACTTAAAATATTGATAATTTAATAACTGTTATGTTAAATGTCAATGTTAAGTTCTTAGTTTTCACAATGACTATCCATTCTTCATACTGTATTATAACTTTATGAACCCAAATTCACTTGTAGCATTCAAAATTATTGGTTTTAATTAATTTAGACCAAGTAGTAATCAGTAATCAGACTTTTCGAAGTGATTAGAAGTCATAGGAACGGTCTTGTTCCTGTATATCTGCTTTCTTATTTGTGTTATTGTTAAATTGTCACAGTTATCACTTTCCTAGCTCATGTCACATCCCAGACTTCGGGTCTATAAGCCCTGCGAGTCAAAAACAACTCCACTCACACATTCAGACAGAAAAACAGACGTCCGCACCGCATGAGCTCAAAGCCGAGGTAAAGAAACCGAGCGCCAGCACAGGTAAAACATACTCTGTTATTCAGTTCTGTTTACTGCATCACACACAAACAGCTCATGACAGGACAGAAAGAGATGAAAGAGTCTTTTTGTGCTCACAGACTGCATACTCGCCAAACAACAAAAGCTACTGTTTCTCTACAACCATCCACTGGTGTGACAAGCACAGATACATCCATTGAATTCAGACCAAATCAAAGACAAGATATGACTGTGAAAGCGTACATTTGCCTGGCTTTACTAGTCTTGATAAAGCATCTCGACATTGCTTTATTCTCTCTTTCATCAGGATATACAAATGGGCTGATTGAACAGAAAACACCACTGTTGAAAAATACAGACTCATACATGCAGTCATATTATGAACCTGTATATAGATATATATATATATATATATATATATATATATATATATATAGCCTTTGATGCAGAGGTTCATGATCATCAAGCTGAAAATCTTTCTCAGCTCTCCAGTGTCCTCTAGTGGCCAGTAAATTTGCCTTTTTAGTAAATTGTGTCTGGCAGAGGAATAAAATATAGAAATTTTGATCAAAGGTAATAGAACTCGGACAAATACAAAATTAATAATACAAGCAGTAGCCTAATCGCTCAAAAAGTGTCTGTGTGAAAAACAACATAAGCTGTGGAAACTAGAGACTGAGCTGGTTGAGTTGAGTTCAGAGGGTTAGCAGCTAAACATTAACTTGTTAATAAGTGGTGGATACAGTCATCTTTTGCCTTCATTACAAAAAGGTACTGTGATGGCAATCATGGTATTGGATGTTAGTAACATGGTACTGAATGATTACCATACTCATGTACCATGAAATTTACATCACTTACAAAACCATACCATGGTACTGTGATGTTTTTTGGTCATGTAGCCTACTATGGTATTCTAGTACCATGGAGTACTATGTAAAAGCCATGGTACGTTTATTTCAGTACAATCACTTTAAAAAGGCCCTGTGGCAGGTACAGTAATAGTATCAAATGGTAATAATTTGATACTTTGAAATATACAGTATCATGGTTCTGGAATTTATAATACACCAGTAGGAGCATGTTACTTTTTGTAAGTCATAGTAGTTTCAAAGTACCATATACCTTATGATCACCACAGTACTTTTTGAAAGGGATGGTCTTCTAAAATTAAAAACAAAAACTGTAAAAAATACTACGGTAAAAACCTACAGGAAAATTAACAGGAAATTTAATGTTACTGTACAGTAAAATAATAAGTTCATCAAAGTGAAAAAGAACAAGCCACCCCATAATTTACAGTAGAAAACTGACTGACATTCCCAGAATTCCCTGTTTGGTACTTTGCATTTGATGGCTTTTCAGTGAAATAACTTATTTTTCTTTCTCTTTCTTTCTTTCTTTCTTTCTTTCTTTCTTTCTTTCTCCTTTATTACATTTGGGTACAACACCAAACATTAGGGTTGTTAAGTGTTGTTATTTGTGTTGTTAAGTTGTTTAAAAACAGAATATATTAACAGATAAATGTATTTGTTTTGTTTTGTGTGTTGTTAGTTAGTTCTGTTCTGGGGACTGTACCGTGAAGCCGGATTTGCTGGCTAGCCAGGTAAGTTTCAGTTTAGTTTGCACCAATCCTGGGTTTTAGGTACCATGAAAGTGGCTTGGCTTTTAGCGGCGTTCATTGCCATAGTAACTTACACTCCAAGGCTAACCTGCTCCAGGGCAGGTTATGTTCTGAGTTAGAGATCTCAAACTGAAATTGGACCAATCAGATGTGAGCAAAGTGACACGTCTGACACAGAAAGTCACTCCCCCAGTTTCTCTTGCTCCAAATTAAAGGTCACTAGTACTAAAAAAAAAAAAAAACAAACAAACAAACAAAAAAAAAAACCTCTGGCTTTAATGATTATTACTTAGAGATATTTTATATAATTTATATGATTCATATTATTATTAATCCATTACACACAACCAATTTTAGTTTAACAGTTATTATAAATCATTTATTTTAAATGAAACTTAATATATACAGATGATGTAATATAAATGAGCTGTAGTATCAATAGATAACACTATTTTAAAAATGACTACGTGACCTTACATGTTCGAGTCTCTATCGCTATATATTTTCAAATGTATAAACTAACTTAAGTTTTACTTCTGCCTGCACTTATAGAGCAAGATAATTTTTTATTTATCCTATTTCATGTTTCAAATGACGTTTAAATTTGTCATATTCTTCAATCTCTTAACCTTTAGCAAAACCTTTAACCTTTAGTTTTGAATCTCGCTGGGTCTCTCGCGAGAAGTAAATCAAACTTGCTTTGTGTTGCAAGTCTCGTGATTGGCTGTTCGCCAATGATGTCACACATTCATGTGCACGCGCTCCACAAACTCAGGATCAAAGCCATCAAAGTTGATGATCAGCATCATGGTACCAACAAAGCCGGATTGGAGTGGTTTGGTTTTGTCAACTCAAAACTAATCCTGTAACTCTGAATTTGTTCATCTACCATCATGGTACAGGCCCCTGGTCTCTTATGTCCTTTGTATTTTTTTTTTGTTTTGTTTTGTTTTGTTGTTAGTTAGTTGGTTAGTGTGTTAGTGTTCTGGGGCCTGTACCATGAAGCCAGATTTGCTGGCTAGCCAGGTATGTTTCAGTTTAGTTTGCACCAATCCTGGGTTTTAGGTACCATGAAAGTGGTTTGGCTTTTAGTGGCATTCATTACCATAGTAACTTATACTCCACAGCTAACCTGCTCCAGGGCAGGTTATGTTCTGGGTTAGAGATCTCAAACTGAAATTGGACCAATCAGATGTGAGCAAAGTGACACATCTGATGCAAAAAGTCACTCCCCCAGTTTCTCATTCTCCAAATTAAAGTCACTATGTAGCTAATTAATTAATTAATTAATTAATTTATTAATTAACAACAAAATGTCTGGCTTTAATGATAATCACTTGTAATTATTTTAGATGATTTATATTTGATTTAATTATTTTATGATTTCTTTTATTTATTATTAATCTATTACACAGAATAATTTTAGTTTAACAATTATTATAAAGCATTTATTTTAAATGAATATTAATATATACAGATCATATGTAATAAAAATTAGCTGTAGAATCAATAGATAACACTTTAAAAATGACTACGTGATCTTATATGTTTCAGTCTCTATCGCTATACATTATCAACTATATAAACCAACTTCACAAGTTTGCTTGTGACTGCACTGATAGAGAAAGACAATTTCTTTTATTTGTCCTCTTTCACGGACAAGTACTTTCTTCAGTGTAAATGTGTTTAACTTCCTTATATTCTTCAATCTCTTAACCTTTAGCAAAAGAGTTTTGGATCTTGCTGACTCTGTCGCGAGAAGTTAATCAGATTTGCTCTGTGTTGTGAGGCATGTGATTGGCTGTTTGCTGTTGATGTCACACATTCCTGTGCACACGCTCCACATCTCAGGATCAAAGCCTGAGTTGACAAAGAAAGTTGATGATCAGCATCATGGTACCAACAAAGCCGGAATGGAGTGCTTTGGTTTTGTCAACTCCAAACTATAAATCCTGTAACTCGGAATTTGTTCAACTACCATCATGGTACTGTCACGGTTATGATCGGTTTTCAGTTAGTTTTCTATGTCTACGTCATCCTGCCTAGTTTGTGTTTCCATGGTTATTAGTTAATTAGCTACACACCTGTTTCTGTTTCCCCTTGATTGTTTCTAGTATTTAAAGCCTGTGTTCTCCCCTGGTGTTTTGTCTGCTATTAGTTCTACGTTTACTTCTTCGTTTACTCCTACGTTTGGATTTGTGTTTGGTTGTGCCTTTTGCCCCTGAAGATTATTAAAAAGAACTCTTTTGTTTGTACTCCTTCGTCGTGCGCTATTTTATACACCAGACACGTAACAGAATAGCAGACCCACAAGTGAGTAATTAGCGGCGTTTTTCTTTCTGTTTATTTTTTTATTTTGTCACTCCTCTCCCGTAATGGATCTGCCCGCCGTCCAACTCCTGTGCCTGGAGCAGATGGACCGTTCGCTGGAGGACCATACCAGGGACTTTCTCGATCTGGCGTGCCTTACACACTTCCCGGATCGCTCGCTCTGCGTATTCTACATCACCAGCCTGAGCGAGCGGTGTAAGGCACGCCTGCCAGCGAACGGTCCAAAGGAGGATTTCGCCGCTTTCGTGGAGTGGGTGTTGGAGAGTAATGGACTGTGTTTCTCCGTCTGCCCCGCCGAGGAAGACATCTCCAGCCCCACTCCCGAACCAGAGACCAGTCAGCCATCATCCTGCTGCACGGAGCTAAAGCCTGAGCCTGCCGCGACTCGTGAGCCAGCGCGCAAACCCGCGACTGAGCCGATCATTGCCACGGAGCCTGAGCCACAATCATCGTCTGACCAAGTGCGTGAGCCGGCAACATCGCCCGTCCCTGAGGGAGTTCTGGTGGTGTTCGAGGGCTTGGAGGGAAGCCCCGCCCACACTCCCGCAACTGAGGGTGAGCTGCAACTGGTTTCTAGGAGTTATGAGGAACTAAAGGACATCTTTGAAATGGACCTAATAGACTGGTTTGGAGAAGTATTACCCTGTGCTCCTGAATCTCCTGTGTCTCCGCTGGTTCCGTCCAGCCCTGAATCTCCTGTGTCTCCGCTGGTTCCGCCCAGCTCATGTCCTCCTGTGTTCCTTCCCAGCCTCCCTCTCCCGCCTCCTCTCAAACCAGCCAGTTCCTCAGCTCCATCTCCGCTGGTGTCTGTCAGTCCCTCAGCTCACCCTCAGTCAGCGCCAGCTGGGCGCGCTGATCCGTCGCTTCGGGACTTCCAGCCTCCAGCTCCGCCCAGGCGTGAGGATCCCCTGTCTCCACCTCCCGCCTCCGAGCCCTGGACTCCACCTCGGTCCTTCGACCCATCAGCTCCGCCTGGGCTCCTAGCTCCCTCGTCTCCACCGTGGCCCGTCATCCCACTGGCTCCACCGGGCTCCCTCGTCCCTCCGGCTCCACCTTGGTCAGTCGTCGACCATCCGCCGCCTCGGGACTCCACTCCTCTGGCTTCGCCTCGTCACTCTGTCCCTCCGGCTCTGTCAGGCTCCTCCTTCCCTTCAGCTTCACCTTCGTCCTCCGTCACTCCAGCTCCGCCGCGGCATTCCGGATCCCCGCCTCCGCCTCAGTCGCCTGAGCCGCTGGCTCCGCCTAGGCCCTCCGGATCCTCGATGTCACCCTGGCTCCATCCTGGGCTCCTCATCCACCGACTCAGTCTCCGGCAGTAGGTCCCCTGGTGTCGACGGTCCCTTCTCCACCATGGCTCCTCCCGCCGTCGACTCCACCGTGGGCCACCATCCTGGCTGGCCTCTGGATTTCCACCTGGCTCCTCCTGCTCCGGGCTCCTCCCTGGCTTCTCCCTCCATCTACTCCCCCTTGGACTTATTTTTTGGACTCTTTTTGCCCCTTTCCCATTGCCTGCCCTTCACCTGCTCCACGCCCGCCTCCTGAACCCCCACCCTCCCTCCTCTGTTGGACTGTTTTTCGGTGCGAGGACGCACCGTTCCGGGAGGGGGCGAACTGTCACGGTTATGATCGGTTTTCAGTTAGTTTTCTATGTCTACGTCATCCTGCCTAGTTTGTGTTTCCATGGTTATTAGTTAATTAGCTACACACCTGTTTCTGTTTCCCCTTGATTGTTTCTAGTATTTAAAGCCTGTGTTCTCCCCTGGTGTTTTGTCTGCTATTAGTTCTACGTTTACTTCTTCGTTTACTCCTACGTTTGGATTTGTGTTTGGTTGTGCCTTTTGCCCCTGAAGATTATTAAAAAGAACTCTTTTGTTTGTACTCCTTCGTCGTGCGCTATTTTATACACCAGACACGTAACAGGTACAGGCCCCTGGTCTCTTCCTTCCTTTTTATTTATTTATTTATTTTTATTTAAGTTAGTTAGTTGTGCCCCTATTCTGTTTATGGAGTCTTTCTTTCTTTCTTTCTTTCTTTCTTTCTTAGCATCAATTTGGTGTATAATTACATTTAATGAAATATACTTTTTTTCTGTAAATTTAAGTTCAGTGTTTATAACTTAAAATGTTGCCACCATATTTTTTACATTAAAGTTCTGACAATCACAGCTGCCATTTTTTACTGTAAATTTCACAGATTTTTTTTTTTTTTTTTTTTTTACAATGTATATTGTAATTACTATACTAAGTACATTTTATGTACTTAAATAATAGGACTATGAAAAAGTGGTACTAATGATACTACCATGAATGCCATGTCATTTTTTTTTTTTTTTTTACTAAAATTCATGGTGCCCAACACAACATTATTGGGTCTAAGTCAGCAAGGAGCTTAGTGAGATACTCTTGTCACAGATTCTGGGACATTTTTTTTTTTTTTCCAACAGCTGTTTCTTAGTATTTTCTTGTTAGTGTTATGCTGTTGGTAAAGAATCATGCCTCTTTTAAGAACTGTTCACTGGAAGGTTCTCTAATGGCTTCCTTTTCTGACTTTGCTACGAAAACCTCCCTTTGAAATCTTTATTTTAAGAATATAATAAGTAATATAAAGTAATAATAAATAATAAATTGTAATACTAATTAAAAAAAAAAAAGCAATTCAAGTTTTTAAAATAAACAACTGTAATTGTCCAGATAAATGTATATTAGATATTGTATACAGTAGCAGCAGTAACCTGATTCTACTCATTCATGTTTAATGAGGATGGCATATTCCCCCAAGCTCTGTAATTACCTGAGTCATTTGCCTAAAATATAGAAGGACTGCATAATTCCCAGAAGAGCTGCTTTTGTTTCCCTTTGCCTCATTAGGGCGAGCACACAGATCTCCAGCAGTGGAGCTCATTATAAGAGCTTAAGAAAGCCAGGACAGGTAATTGGGAGGTCAGCTCAAGCTCTGAATTCCTGCGTTTGTGCTCGTCTGTTCCGTTTCCAAATGACACATGTGCTCACAGTCTTTAGCTCACATACACTGGCACTGAAATCTCTTGAAGTGAGGTCAAATTCAATGGAGAGGAAGGCAGCAAGATGAAATTGAGATGACAGCTAGAGTGCAGGAACTAAAGAGACAGACCTCAGGTGTTTAGCATCAAACACTCCACATCTGCATGCTCACATATTCATTGTTGATCCTGATGGAGGGTTTTTCCTCAAATGGTTTAAGAAGAAATAGGAGTTTTTTTCAGCCAAGCAATTAGATAAATGCTTAACTACCATTCAGTTTGGGGTCAAGATTTTTTTGAGAAAAGAACAATTCTTTTATTCTGCAACTATGCAGAATAAATTGATCAAAAGTGACAGTAAAGGCATTTATAAAGTTACAAAAGATTTTGCTGTTCTTTTGAACTTTGAAGATTTTTTTCAGGAAAAGAAATTAACACTTTTATTCAGTTAGGATGCATTAAATGTATCAAAAGTGACAGTAAAAGAATTTATGTTACAAAGGATTTCTATTTCAAATAAATGCTGTTCTTCTGAACTTTCTTTTCATCAAAGGATCATAAAAAAATGAATCACAGTTTTCACAAAACCAGCACAAATGTTTTCAACATGAAATGTACCTTGAGCATCAAATTGGCATGTTAGAAGGATTTCTGAAGGATTGTGTGACACTTAAGACTGGAGTAATGATGCTGAAAATTCAGCTTTGACACAACAAAAAACAGTTATTTTATATTGAAATAATATTTCACAGTGTTACTATTTTTTGCTGTATTTTTGATCAAATAAATCCTTTAAACCAGAAATTTAAATTCCAGAAATTCCTTTAAACATTTTTTACAACTTTTTTGAACAGTAGTATATTTAATATTTTAATAACTAAATGACTATTTATTATATCTTATTAAATAACTAAATGGTATGAATTTTTCATTTACATTTAAAAAAAAAAAAAAAATATATATATATATATATATATATATATATATATATATATATATATATATATATATATATATATATATTAAATAACAACAGTAAAGCAAACTTTCATGTTTAAGCTTCCATTACGTGAATCTATATACACCAGCAGTTCAATACTTTTGTTCTATCATTTAATTTACCCAATACAATTTCATCATTAAGCTCAGCCAGTTTGGTCAGAAAGCCCTGGAGAACCAATCAAAGTTCACCTTGAGTCACCTAGATGAGCAGGAAACTTTGCTTGTAGGTTTAATGGCTAAAAAAGAACAACTTACTGCAATGAGCCTGGATCAGAGATGCTCTAATTAATGTTCTGACATGTAAAAAAATAAATAATTCCAGGTGAGTGGCTGAGAATCATTCACAAACACTAGATATCTATTTAGCGCTGATTATTTTACTTAACATTGTATTTGACACTGTCATGCTAGATTATTAGTGTCTTCGATCTGTTATGTCGCTCTTGTGTGATTAAGCACTTGATGAGACGTGCAGCTCTACAGGATGTCTAACAGAGAGACGGCAGACGGGGATTGTCAGGGACACTGCAGTCTTCGGTTATTTACACAAAAATTATGAAAAAAATATGCCTATGTTGAAACCACAGGTATGTCAGTTACAGTTTTTTCCATATGAAAACATTTTTATCACCCCAAAACACACCCGTACACAGTGCTGTGTAGTGTTGTAAGATATGGTGCTGTGTTAGTGTGCAATGGAAGAGTTTGAAACTTAAAATGAGTAATCTATTTAATTAGTAATTTTCTATATTGTAATCTGTATACAGTATTAGCCAATTTACATGTCCTTATTCATACCATCATATTTAAATGGTTATATTAATTTAAAAATAATAATAATAATTCTACCCAAATCTAAATTCAACTTTAATTGTAATATTAAATGTTAAATTATTAAAGGGGTCATATGATGCGATTTCAAGTTTTCCTTTCTCTTTGGAGTGTTACAAGCTGTTTGTGCATAGATAAGATCCCTGAAGTTGCAAAGACTAAAGTCTCAAAACCAAAGAAATATTCTTTATAAAAGTTAAGACTCTGCCATGCCCCCATAAAACAGCTCATTCAAACACGCCCCCACGTCTACATCACGGTGTGGGGAGATTTGCAAAACACTGCCCAAACGTATACGTAAAGAAAGAGGGCGGGACTTTTATTCTCGCTGTAGGATTGTTGCTGCCGCCGGCGCCATGTCCTGAAGACGCTGTGTTTCCTTGTGAAAGCGAAACTACTTTGTTTGGGCTTCCAAAAGAGGCCACAACTAGAAATCAGTGGTTAAGTTGTATTTACGACACTGTTCCAGAACAGTTCAACCCAAATATTCGAGTGTGTGCAGCGGATTTTACGGAAGACTATTTCCTGAACCTGGGAGTAGCCTGCCAGCTGTGCTCAAAGACTGTTTCTATAAAGTGGGGCAATTCCAACTTTGCAAGGACAGTCTGGCACTTCTGACTCACAGCCTGTAAGTATGTTTTCATATTTAAAGAATTTGCCACTGACTATTCAAACGCGATTTTTGAGCAGTGTAGAGTAGTGCTTGTTGTTTGTCGTTTCTCCGATCACAAATGCAGACATGGTAATGTTAAAAAGACAGTACAAGTCATTTTAATCAGTAATTTTGTCCTTACTGAATGCAACAAATGCCTCGTTTATAGTGGGTTTTATTGTTTTTGTGTCATCGCTCTGGGACACGCCATCACAATACGGTAAGGGGTGTAACATTTACGTCTCACGCTTGAGGTATTCGGCCAATCACAACGCACTGGATAGCTGGCCAATCAGAGCATGCCTCGCTTCTCAGAACGATGAGCTTTGTAAAAATCGGTGTGTTTCAGAAAGGCGGGGCATAGAGGAGCAAAAATAATGTACAGTATGTGGAAAATAATGTGTTTTTTGAACCTTAAACTGCATAAACACATTGCATTACACCAAATACACAAAATAATGTTCCTTTTAGCAATGTCATATGACCCCTTTAACTAGGTTGCATTCAGTGACACTAAAACAATAAAACCCATTACAAACGAGGCATTTGTTGCATCCAGTGGGGACATAATTACTGATTACAATAACTGATGACCGGAGAAACGACAAACAAGAAGCACTACTCTACACTGCTCAAAACTCTCGTTTGAATAGTCAGTGGCAAATTCTTTAAATATGAAAACATACTTACAGGCTGTGAGTCAGAAGTGTCAGACTGTCCTTGCAAATTTGGAATTGCCCCACTTTATAGAAACAGTCTTTGAGCACAGCTGGCAGGCTACTCCAGGTTCAGGAAATAGTCCTCTGTAAAATGTGATGCACACACTCGAATATTTGGGTTAAACTGTTCTGGAACAGTGTTGTAAATACAACTTAACCACTGATTTCTAGTTGTGTTCTCTTTTGGAAGCCCAAACAAAGTAGTTTTGCTTTCACAACGAAATACAGCGTCTCCAGGACATGGTGCCGGCGGCAGCAACAATACTACAGAGAGAATAAAAGTTTTTTATTTTGGTCGAGTCTTAACTTTTATAAACATTATCTCTTTGGTTTTGAGACTTTAGTCTTTGCAACTTCAGGGATCTTTTCTATGCACAAACAGCTTGTAACACTCCAAAGAGAAAGAAAAACTTGAAATCGCATCATATGAACCCTTTATAGGAACAGTTCACTGAAAAATGAAAATTTGCTGAAAATGTACTCAGACCATTCCAAAATGAGTTTGCTTCCTCATCAGAACATATTTGGAGAAATTAAGCATTACATCACTTGCTCACCAATGGATCCTCTGCAGTGAATGGGTGCCATGAATCGAAAAGCTGCATGTTTTTAAGAAACAAATCTACCAAGGCGCTTTAACTTTAAACTGTCGCTTCTGGCCAAAATATGAGTCTATAATCCATAATAATGCTACCTCCAGTGAAAAAGTCCATCTCCTGTTGTCCTCTCACATCAAATTTCACAGACATACTGTATTTGTTTAGGACTGTTTTGGCTTGTAAATGGTGCTTGATCTGTACATATTTCTCTCCTTATTCAGATTAAATTACTTTTTTATTGGAGAAAGCAATATTATGGACTCTTATTTTGAAAGCTAAAAATTTCTTAATTATAAATTTGTTTCTTACAAACACACAGTTGTTGGACTGGAGTTGTGTGGATTATTGTGATGTTTTTATCAGCTGTTTGGACTCTCATTCTGACGGCACCTATTCACTGCAGGGGATCCATTGGTGAGCAAGTCATGTAATGCAAAATTTCTCCAAATATGCTCTGATGAAAAACAAACTCATCTACATCTTGGATGACCTGAGTGTGAATGAACTTTCAGAAAATTTTCATATTTGGGTGAACTATTCCTTTAAGGCTGTATTATTTTAATGCTAATATTCTTTACTTTACTTTACTTTGTCATTTAGCAGATGCTTTTATCCAAAGCAACTTACAAATGAGGACAACAGAAACAATCAATTGTAGTATTAAAACAACTAAAACTGATCTGAAACTAAAAGCTAAAACTTTATAAATAGTATATATACACACACACATTAAAAAAAAATTAAAATTAAATAAAAATGAGAAATGCATATGACAAAATTTCTAAACTTAACATTTAAATGAAAACAAAATAAAGCTACAAACAATTCAAAATATTAAGAGAACAAAAGGTATGAGTGTAATAATGATTCTAACATAAAACTAAGCCAAACACCAAAAACAACTATGTGTATGTATACACACACACACACACACATCCATAAATTCAATATTATTTCATTTCCATGTAGTTTGTTGAAGCACTAAAATAACTCAAATTAAATAAAACTAAAACTTAATAAATACATTATACAGACACAACAGAAAAAAAAACTAATAAAATGACAAACATTACTACAACTGTAACTAAAATTAAAATAGATAACATATACAAATCAAACTACATTAGTTTAACAGTAATCCTAAAAAAAAATAACTGTGCCAAACATACAAGTAAGAAATGGTTATAAAAATTGAAAGAGAAGTGAAACAAGTAATAGGAAAGAGAATAAATGAAAAGCGATACTTATCCCTTGCCGGTGTCCCTGTCCGGTGGAGTCGCACGGTAGAGTCGATGGTCTTTACACACTTCGGGCTTCACACGAGGGCTGCCGCGGTATAATAACCTTTTTTATACCCGTCTAACAAATCACCAATTGAATTCAACTGGACACACTTTCCTGTTAATCACAATAAATGGCCACGCAAGCGCAGTATTATATTCCTATATCATTCTTGGAACGAGCCTTAACCTTGTTACTTTTAACCCCAAGACATGTTGTACACACACTAACCGCTAGCGGCTAGGCCGCTCACACTGCAGCTTATTTTGTAAAATTGTTCATTTAAAGTACATTCAAACAAAACTGTTAGAACATTAAATAAAAATCTCTCAGTGAACAGTATTATGGGAAATTACTTCCTTGAGGTGCAAACTCCAACATTAATCACTAGATGAAGTGGTTTTAGGCTCCTTCCAGTTCTTTTAAACAAACCTCTTTAATATTACATGAGAATGGTTTGCTCAGTTTCTAGCCACAGAATCCAATTATTAATGATATTTACCCTCATCCCTCCAACTCACCCTTTGCGTTCCTGCCAAAATCTGCTACAGTCCTTCGAGAGCCAAAATTCTGCTCCTCAACAATTTCTTTTCACACAATGTGTCTTTTCTTTCTCAAGTCTCTAGTTTCCCATAGCTGGCATTGGCACAGACTTGCCCCCTGCTGCTTACAGCCATTATCAAACCATATTTCCAAACTTGTGCAATGTGGGACTCTTTAAACAGTTCTGTCTAAAAAAAACAAAAAAAAACAAATAAAACACCATGGGCTTCAATATTTGAATAGCACAGACCTGTGACCCTGTGTTCTGTGGCCACTGTTTGTTATACAGTCCTAGGAGAGGTTTCTGACAGCAGTTTAGTTGTATCTTTTATGATATTTCAGCTTAGATTTTGGTCCTGAATGCTGCTGGAAAGTGCATGTGAGCAGTAAGCAGCAGGCGAATGAGGCATCTGTCCCTCTGTGCATCTTTTGAGTTCAGATAAACAATATATTTACATATTTATTCAGGGCAGATATGACTTAGATTACCAGCCATTCAGCCCAAAAGAAGGAAAACAGGCTTTTATTGGGACATTATTTGTATTATGCAGACTATTAGAGCTTCAGACTGCAGTGTGAGTCATCTAATCACAGGTGTGACAGGAGCATCAGTGGGACTGTCACATTACAGATAGAAAGAGATCATCCTGACAACATTCAACCACAGACACTCTTCACAAAAGAAAATTCATATTCATCACTTATGGAGCACTTTCAGATGTCCAGATAAGCTTAGTGTTTTGTAACATAAAAAAATAATAATAAATTGTTAATGAAATGTGTTTGTATCCAAATACATCACAAAAAAAGTAACACCGAGAAATAATCTGTACATGATGTACGTAGTTTTAATATTTCTCTTCATGGTCACCTCCATCCTGACCAAATAAAAAAAGTTCTGCTGCTCATTCTGCATATGTTCAGAAGTTCATACAAGGAGAGTTGTGTTGCAAAAAAATAAATAAAATAAAATAAAATCCGCTCCCACTAAAAGAAAGAAAAGTAATGAGCAGTAAAGGGGGACAGTGAACTAAAAGCAAACAAAAACAAACGTTAGAAAAGAGGAGGCCAGAAGCACTGTATAGGGGTAGAGCAAAATTAATAAATAAATAAGAGGAGGCCAGAAACAGTGTAGCAGCACAACTAACTAACTATAAACAAATAAATAAAATGGAAAGGAGGCCAGAACAGTGTAAGGGCACAACTAACTAACTAAAATATTTGGAAAGATGAGACCAGAAACAGTGTAAGGACACAAACAAATGGATGGAAAGAGAAGGCTAGACAGTATATAAACTAACTAAAAAGAAAAGAAAAGAAAAGAAAAGAAAAGAAAAGAAAAGAAAAGAAAAAGAGACCAGAAACAGAGCAAGGGCACAACTAACTAACTTAAAAAAAAAAAAAAAAAAAGAAGAAGAGGAAGGAAGAGACCAGAACAGTGCAGGCACACAACTAACTAACTAACTAGCTAGCTAACAACAAACAAACAAACAAAACAAATACAAAAGAAAATAAATTTAAAAATAAATAAATAAATAAACAGAGACCAGAAACGTCATAGGGGCACAACTAATTAACCAACTAATAACTAAAAATAAGCAAATAAATAAAGAGGAGACCAAAAACAGTGTAGGAGCACAACTAACTAACTATAAACAAATAAATAAAATGGAAAGAAGACCACACAGTGTAAGGGCACAACTAACTAAAATATTTGGAAAGATGAGACCAGAAACAGTGCACGGACACAAACAAACAGATGGAAAGAGAAAGCTAGACACAGTATAGAGACAAAACTAACTTTAAGGATTGCAGAAACTCAGACACTTTGATCTCCTGAGACGGACAATACACACACAGTGTGTTAACATACAGACATCTGATTCCACATCTCACTGAGAGAATATGCGGGAAAACGCCTCTCTCTCATATGCATTAGTTCCTTTTCATCCCCTTCCTTTCCCTTACCCATCCTCCCTCCACTTATCTCACCCAGAATGGTCAATAGAATAATATAATGTTCTACATGAACGCAAGTAATATATACAGTCATGTTTGGTTTCATTTGAATTGTCTCTGTGCGTCTGATACAATGATCTCAATCTTCCAAGAAGTAAACTAAAAGGTAATACAGATTCTAAGAGTTTAGAGATATTTTGCTCACTGTAGCGGGTGTGTCATTTCGCAGTGCTTTTCATGCAAAATTACCTTTTGTCCCAAAAGGTGTTAACTCGATCAATACAAATTCCAATTGTTAGTTCCTTTCTTCATTTCGGGGGATGTTGTTCTTGGGCTGAGTATTTAAGGAAATGTTGCAAGAAGCTCGAGGCGATTCTGTAGACAGAAAGCCCGTAGTGTGGTATGTGTCTCTACACTCCATACTATGTATTTTCTAAGGTCAGGTATGCATCTTTTACTCTTAGATTTATCTTTGAGAATTTTGATGTTTTGTATTGATATGATTTGATGTCTTTGAATTGGCTATGTAATTGGCATAATACATATGTACTGTACCTGTCTAATAATAAATTGTTACATTTGATTTTATTCTGACCTACTGTTTTGACCTACTATTCTGAAATTATTTTCTTAAGTAGATTAAGTGAAGGCGTATGTTACCGCAAATCTCCGTCCAGGGTTAGTACATACTAAATCTCAGGTTAGATGGAGCATGGGGCACATCAGATGAGATTATCAATTTCTGACTAACTGCTTGTCTTTAGTTAAGTTGTTATGTAGTTGCATTAAATATGGCGGGCTGGGCAAAATACTATTGGAGTACTAGCATGGTTCAGCCATATTTCATAGTACTAGCCATAACCTCTGGTTATCGTCTCAACTTTATTCAAGTTGTTATGTGGTTAGAATAACTATAGGGGGCTAGGTAAAAACACTATTGAAGTACTAGCATATTTCATAGTGCTAGCCATAACCTCTGATTTTGTTTGAGCTTTAACTAAGTTGTTACGTAGGTGACTGTAGGGGGCTAAACAGAACCACTATTTAAAGAATGACAAGCATGAGGTGGTCTATTAAATAGTTAGTCATAACCTCTGACTAATGATCAGACTGGAGAGTTTGTGATCGTGGGGTACATGTACATCAGCCGGCGTGATACACCCTGAGCGACAGGTTTCTAATGAACGAGTAAATATAAAGTAAGAGTTAACTAGAATAATCAAATGTCAGAAGAATGCTAATTAGAAACAGACAAACAACCAATTTACATTTCAACCTAAATTCGAGGTCATAAAATGGAGTCAGATTAATTAAATGAATTAACCAAAATGTAATAACTTTGCGCGCTGAAAAGACCGAACACGCAGGAAACCTTCATCCATCACTGAATACCTCCGTTGGGGGCCATTTTATAAAACAAGTTTACCAAATAAGCCAGGTTTATTTCAGTTAGTCTGACTTATTGTCACTTGATTTGGTTCAAAATAAGTAAGACTAACTGAAATAAGCCTGGCTTATTTGTTAAACTTGTTTAATGAAACAGCCCACTGGTATCTTCTTTCCTTTTGTATTTGTTTTGTTTTGCTTGTTTGTTTTTAGCTAGCTAGTTAGTTAGTTGTCCGCCTACACTGTTCTGGGGGCTGTTTCATAAAACAAGTTTACCAAATAAGCCAGGTTTATTTCAGTTAGTCTGACTTATTGTCACGTGATTTGGTTCAAAATACAAAAGGAAAGAAGAGACCAGAACAGTGCAGGGACACAACTAACTAACTAACAAAACAAAACAGAAAGAAAGAAAGAGGAGGCCAGAAATGGTGTACAGGAACTGAGTGAAAATAAATTTACTATCTATGCTCAATTGAGAAGCGGAATTGAGGGTGGAAAAGGATGGAAAACATATTCATCTAAACAACAACATAAAAGCCTCTTGTGCGAGACCCTGACACTAAAGAGTTGTATTAAAACTGCCAGAGAGTGCAGCCATGAGAGAAACGTGGCACAATGTGGCACCAAAACATATCTGAACTCTTAAACCACACTTAAAACATTTTCAGTGCATTAGATAACAAAATATCAAATCAAGTGGCATTCATTTGAAAATGAAAAAGGCACTTCAAGCATAACATTTCATGAAGTTGAAGGGAACTGACTTGCATCCTAAAAAAAAAACAAACAAACAAACAAAAAAATCACATTGACGCCAGCTGTTTAAAAAAATCTGATTTTGATCAGACTCAAAACTAATACAATAAATGTAGCTTAAATATCCAAATATTTTAAAAGGCCACTGTAAATGACAGTTTGAATACTAATCAAGGATGTATTGTAAAAATGAGAGGTGACCCACTTGTCACTCTTAGATGATCATCCATCTGGTTGAAAAATGAGGTGTTGCTGTGCGCTGTAAGATCTGGACCATACCTTTAACAGTGAGAGTAGTTTACGCCAACTCGTCTGGTACCATTTCAAAACGCAGGAGAGACCAAAACAAAGCCATTAAACAAGATTTCAAGTTGAACTTCTTCAGAAGTATTTAGGAGAAAAACCAACACCTTGGCCGAAGATGAGAGTCAGAAGGCTAATAATGACTCAAGGGGAAGTTTCTGGAAAGCCAAGTAAGATAGATGCGTCATTGGAAGTTGGAGAGGCGGAGGGCCATGGCAGCAGTCCATGATAGTGGGGCAGGTGGTGCAGCAAAGGGGCTGGCCAGGTCAGAGGACAAAGGTGTGAGGTCTGGACCCAAGCTGGTGGGTCAGAGAGAGCCAGCTGGCTGACCATACCGCACAGCTGAATGATTCAAAGGTTAAAATCAAACTGTGGAAAATGGAAAAGCTGAAGAAAGTGCAGGTGAGTACTCATTCTGTGCCATCATTTTTAAACCTCTTTTTCTTTTTCTTTTTTTTTTTTTTTGGACACAAACATACAAATATATTTGAGCTATGGACATAAATAATACATCATTCATGTAGGTTGTTGTGAAAAAAAAAATGTGTATCACTACTATTGTGTGCTATCAAGCAGTGATATTTTAGTACAGGATATGCAGTATTATAGCATTTCTTAATATTTGAATCCAGTAAAATATTAACATTAAAGGGATAGTTCATGCAAAAATAAATTCTGTCATTAATTACCCTCATGTCATTCAAAGCCCATAAGACCTTTGTTTGTTAATTAGATTTTTTTTTTCTTTTAAACCTGTCTATCTGTATTTTTATTTATTTCAGTTTTAGTAATGAAGTACTTAGTACATTAAGTAAAATTGTAATTATTTTATTTCAGTTTACTTCATTGTTCATTTAATATTTATATTTTATTTCAGCTTCGCTTCAAGTAGCATGAATTATTTTTAAAAATTCATCATTTTAATTTTGGTAAACAATAACTATACTACTATGAATTTTACAATTTTTTGCAGAGTGAGAAAGAAGTCACTCCAGTCTTCAGTGTCACATGATTCTTCAAAAATCATTCTAATACACTGAACTGGTGTTCAAAAACATCTCTTATCATTATTGCTGAAAACAAGTCTGTTGCATAATATTTTTGTACAAACTTTGTACAAAATTTTTTCAGGATTTTTTGGATGAATAGAACTTTCCAAAGAACAGAATTTTTTAAAATAGATTATTTTTGTAACATTATAAAATGTTTTCACTGTCACTTTTATTCAATTTAATGCATCCTTGCTGAATAAAAGTTTTAATCTATGTTAAAAAAAATAAATAAATAAATCTTACTGACCACAAACTTACAGTTTAACAGTAGTATAAAAAGTACTGAGGCAACCGGCAGTTCTCTTGAGAAAATGCAAAAATCATTTTATTTTTTTTCTCTCCCCGTGGTTCAGTCTATTGAAATTAGTCAATTCGTTTACTTTATGTTAAGGATAAAAGACTGGCCGTAAGCGAGAAAAGCACTGGGCAAGTGCAAGTGAAGGATGTTGAGTTTGCTTGAAGGAGAACACTTAAAAAATGTTTTAATAGCTTAAAATTTCAGCTGAGAACGTGTGAACAGACGCCCTGAGGATAAGGTCCAACATTATCAAAGTTCAGCCAGTAATGATGGATCTTACCATAAACGCGAGAGCCCCCAGGAACCAAAATGCATGAAACTCTTTAACAAGGTACCAGTGAAGATTCAACAAATATTAAGGTAGAATAAATGTATCAGTAATAGAACACAATTCAAATAATCCAACAAAGCCCTGCAGCACTAAAAGACAACTCGGCAGCTCGGCAAAGTATAATACAACGGCACTATCATACTTGTACGCTAATAGACTGTGACGTACTGTTCCATTAGATTACTCTCTCTCAAGCTGTTCTTTCCAATCTGCTTCAAATCTAGAGTCAGACAGTGAACATGCCGGCTGTGTGGCCCGTCCATGTGAGGTCTCCAGTGACAGCAAACTGTGAACCTGCCATCTGAGGTGAACTAGCCTGAGGCGAAGTTCTCGTGTGATATTATTCATTCCAGCGGTGGACAAAAGCAAGCACCGATGCAGCAGCTTGAGCTCGGTTTTATGATTTTTTATATATCGTAGTCAAAAGTTGCCCTATAAACATTTCATTTCGGTAAAGGAGGAGCTGAATGCTCTCGATGAGAAGGCCAACTCCAATGACGAGACAGAAGCCTGTTATAGTGACATTCTGAGGAGACAGAACACAAGTAAACGTCAGATGTCTTCTCAAAGCTGTGAATATTTAGGGAGACACCTGCCTGCAAGCATTTGTCATCCTCAAGGCATTTTGGTATTGTTAGTTTATCTTCCAAAAATAATTTCGCTCTGTTTTCAGCTCAAAGGAACCGAAAAACCCTGAGCATCTTCTGGAGGATGAGTCTGGTTCAAAGACTCGAAGACATTGGGTGGTGGATCTCCAGGGAGAAATTGACATGCTGAAGATAGGAAATGTGGGTAAATCGGATTCTGCTACATCTTTATTAAACAGATCACCTCTTTCTTATATCCTGAGATCCAGGGGCAAAAACCTAATTAGAAAGAAACTGGAACAAAACAAAATCGTGTTATGTGACAGAACCTAGATATGTGACAGAATTAATGATTTGAGATGAGTCGGTCTGAGGAGCTGACAGTCACGAAAAATCTTTATGACAAGTCAAACTTGAAGCTGAAAGCTTCTGCGATGGATAAGTGGTCTGAATGTTGTATTGTAAGCATATATTTTCTATACTGAATGCATTTTACTCCCACATGTCTCACAGTTACAAAAGGATCAGACAGTATTCGTTCTGTCATTCATTTTTTGTATTCAAAACGGAATGCATTGAAATATAATAAAGAAATGCAATTTGTCATCTCATATTTTCTTGTTATTTAAGCATCCATCTGTCCTTAATCACAGCACTTATAAATAAAATAAGTGCTTCCGCTGATATTCAGAGTCACAATGTCAAATGTCTCCTGTGGTGGAATGAATCACTGTAGTTACAATGATTTAAAGATTATCTCCAAACACATTCAGAAAAACCTCTGCACTCGGAGCTGTCATTTAAAAGTCAATGCTTCTACTACAAGTGCCAGTGAAGAAGAAAAGATGATTCTGACAGGGACAGTAATGTGAAAGGATGTCTGAAGGTTACTGCAAACTTTCAAACAAAACAAAACAAAAGCTCCAGCTGGGGATGCACAATATTTCGGTATTATATTGGTTAAAAATTGTTTATAGTACATAATTTATAATATATTATTTACCATATTTTTAAAATATTTATTTTGTTCATGATCATTTCTCCTATTGATTAGTAACAGTTATTTTTTGAATAACATTTTATCAATGTTATTACATTTTTAATCTTTAGCAAAATGTTAAATGTGATTTTCAGACAAAATATTATTGAATTTTATGACAATTCATTAAAATAACAACTAGCTCAGATTTTTATATTGGTGCATCTCTAGTTTTAAGACTAATAAATCATAACATAGTAATAATACGCTGTAAAACCTAACCGTCAATTTTACCAAATGAAACAAGATCATTTTATGCAAATACTACTGAAAGTTAATTGTACTTAATAGAAAAAAGATTACAAGAACTCAATAACTGATTATATTAAGCAGAACTGAATGAGTGACGGCAGATTTAATTTTCCCAGCACACTTTGCTTCAGACTATTAAAGGAGAGTATGTAAATCTTGAAATTAAGTATTATTTTGTGTGTTTGGGCACAAGATTAATATAGGGGGAGAGAATTTAATATGAAGAAATATTCTCTTTTTGTGGACTCAAACAGAACAAGTTTACACTCATAAATATTGGTTTTTAAACTTAAATGGTTTAAGGCAATTGGTTTCCTCAAATGGTTTGAGTCAACTCATTGGCTTTTACAGCCCACAAAAACACAAAGAAATTTCTTAATTTCATCTTGTGTGTGTACATAACATAGGCTATAGATTTATTATAGATGTTCTTACCCAGTGGTTCATTTTAGCTCAGATGCGCAACAAGATTTAAAAAAAAAAAAACATTTTAGGAACCATTCTTGCCCTAAAAAATAGTTTATTTAGTTACCTTACTGATAATCATAATAAGATTCTACTGAAATTTAATGTGCGTGCCTTAATATCTGGCATATCTCATCTATAACCAGCCACCAAAGAACCTGTGTGCTTAATATGCTCATGAAGTATCTTGCCTGAAGAATACAATGATTAATTGGCTACATTAGGCCCCTTTTTGGGACTTATTCAACTAAAGACTTTTACATACTAACTGCAGTTTAAAATCTGTCTATTTTGTGGGTATATATAGCAATAGTTTCGGCCCAGATCCATCAGAGCGCATCACCTGAAGCACGCCGTTCTCAATGGGAATTTGGTGATAGCTGCATTAAGCCGTGCGCTACACCGAAGGCCTTAGAGCTCTTGACTAATAGGCTGCAGAACCATTCATGTGAAAGAGCCAGAACCAGAATGTGTGTAGAAATTAGTTCATTAGGCCATTAAAGTTACTTGATACTCATTATCGCAATGCCCAAACATGCATAAAGCAATAAAGTTGTGAATATTATGCTTAAAGAATCATAAGAGCAAGACTGTCAAACCACAATGCAGCTGCATATACTTGGTATTAAACGTGAAAAAAAAAATAATAATAAAATACGTACAGTAATACGTACAGTAATTTCAATTGAATGGCTTATGTAACCTTAAATGCTAAAGCTGAAGGTGCTGGGTGAGTTTTCCAGCTCTGGTTAGATGAATTAGGAGAAGGTGGCCTGTAGAGAGAGGTTGGAAAAACCGAACAGTAGTACAAGTCATTGTATATTCTCCCACTGTGTAAACTGGATGAGTTTTCCCATCTCCAAGCAGCATTTGTAACTGCCATGACAAGACCATACATAATTTAAACTGCACAAAACTACCTGCAGATAAGTTGGAGGTTTAGGTGGCCGAAGGGAGCCTGTGGAGTGCTTGGGAAACCAATTTTCAATTCTGTTTGGTGCTGCATTTTTAATTCCATTTCTGAACCACTAGATTCACCACTGGTTGAGTCAACACTGCTGTGTGGAGCTGGTCGGGATGCTCAAGAGTGCAAGAGTTACACTTTAAAAAAGGAATACTGTAGTTCACCCAAAAATGAAAATCTGCTGAAAATGTGCTCATCCGTAGGCCATCCAAGAGTTTGTTTTTGGAGAAATTTAGCATTGCATCACTTGCTCACCACTGGATCCTCTGCAGTGAATGGGTGCCGTCAGAATGAGAGTTTGAACTGCTGATAAAAACTTCACAATAATCCACAAGTAATTCATACAACTTCAGTCCATCAATTAACATAATATGAAATGAAAAGTTGTATAATCCATAAGTAATTATATTTGGTTGTTTAGGTTATTTTCTGACCAATGGATCCTCTGTTCGAATGGGTGCCGTCAGAATGAGAGTTCAAACAGCTGATAAAAACGTCACAATTTATGTCATGAAGAGAAAAGTTGTGTTTGTAAAAAACTAATTTATAATTAAGACATATTTCTCTTTCAAAATAAGAGTCCTTTATCCTTTATATTGCTTTTTCCAGTGAAAAAGTTGACTCGTCTGATTTAGGAGAGAAATCTGCACAGATCAAGCACAAGTAAAAACAGACCAAAACAGCTGTAAACAAATATGCTGGTGGATTTTGATGTGAGAGGACAACAGGTGATTGACTTTTTCACTGGAGGAACTGTTATTATGGATTATAGTATTTTGACCAGAAGTAAAACATTAAAATGCCTTAATGATGGATTTGTTTCTTACAAACACGCATCATTTCTTAGAAATACACATCTTTTCTTTTTATATGATGTTAATTGATGGATTGGAGTTGTATGAATTACTTGTGGATTTTTGTGATGTTTTTATCAGCGGTTCGGACTCTCATTCTGACGGCACCCATTCACTGCAGAGGATCCATTGGTGAGCAAGTGATGTAAAGCTAAATTTCTCCAAATCTGTTCTGATGAAAAAACAAACTCATTTACATCTTGGATGGCCTTAGAGAGAGTACATTTTTGGCAAATTTTAATTTTTGGGTGAATGGTTTACTTGTATAGTCGTTTCTGCATGTTACATTGAAAGTAAGTAGTTTAACAGTTGAGTAAGTTGTATAGCTCTATTGTATAGCTCTATTGTTTCTCCTATACTTGCATTGTTGTATGTTTATCTTATGTTTAACTAGTATGTAGCACTGTGGTCCTGCGAGACACGACATTTTGTTCCACTATATGTCCACACATGTAGCAGAATGACAATAAAGCTCGACTTGACTTGATTAAAATCACCCAGTAATACTTAATATAGATGTATTAAAAGCTCAAGTAGTTTCGGCCTGGAATTTAATAAATATTGTCTGCATAAAGACCATTTAAAATTTAGGCTGCATAAAAACCATTTAGTGGTTTCTTTTCTGTTCCGTCTTTTATTAAGCTTGAGGGTTTTATAAAAGGCTTTTAAATGTCTCAGTAGGTTTAAATACTACAAGCGCAAGCTCCTAGAAAAATCAACATCTTGCAGTGCTACAGTGCCTTTGACCTCACTATTGCAGAGTTCATTTGAAATTCAAGTTTTGAAGAAAATATCTTCTCTCAACCTGGAATACAAAAAGACGACAGAATCGTAGACATTAAACAGGCACTTCCAACAAATCTTTGTATTTAAGCACAGCCTACCTGGTACTTCCTCAGTCACCTGCCAGGTTGTCAGCTACACTGTGCAACATCCAGAACGTTTTCAGCACTTGTGCACCATCACGTAGAATAAAACACTGACCGACTCAAGCAGAACATGAACCTGCAGATATGCGCACAAATTGTCACATCATTATAGCATTGTGTTCTAACCAAAGCCAACACAGAATTATACAGAGGTCGCCTACAAAAAATGTCCAAGGTAACCATAGTTTCTGACTATGAAATTACCACAGTTACTAGCAGGAAGTGAGAAACTGTGTCGCTTGCTTAAACCCTACTGGTAGATGCAGTAGCTACATCATTATGCTGTCAAAAAGCTTTCCCCACTGACGTCCATTCAAATGAAACCACACATCTTAAGTAAAAAAAAAAAAAAAAAAAAAAAAACCAAGGTAATTTGGCAGTTTGGTTACCATGCTAAATTTTTCTAAAGGGTATTGCCTGGGTCATTCTACAAAAGAGGTGGCATTTCCATCTGAATCTTTTTCAGAAATTAAACTCAATGTGTCAAAGCTACAGTGCACAACTTTGCGCTATTAATTTTTCTTCTTTCTAATGCAATGCAAAATTACCATTAATTTACCACTGGCTAGCATGTTTTCATATCAGTGATGTTGTAACTAATTAAAAACTAATGGGTAAACTAAAAACTTTGGTGACAAATTTTAATTAAAGTTTATATAAAAAAAAGGGGGGGGGGGGGTTGGGGGGGGGGCATTTCGAAAAAAGAAAAAAAAAAACTCTAACATTAATCTTAATATTTTTACCTATAAAGCATTTTATATTAATAGCGTTTTTTATTTAATTAACCACTGACAAGTGACTCTTAAGAGAAAAAAAATGTGTGAAACCACATTAAAATTAGCACATTTGCACATGGTTTCATGCTGTATATAGACTTAAAAATAACAAATGTAAACATTAAAGCAGGTTAAAATGTTTTAGAATACACATATTGTAACAGTTACTGTGTAAATTAACCATCTTAAATTTGGTGACAACATCTGCTTACTAAAATATGTACCAAACAAGTAAATATAATTACCAGGGTGTATTTATTTAAACAGTACTGAGATGGGCACAATTTTAGGGGGCACAATTTTAAAATTCATCCTAACCTATTTTAAGTATTATTCATTCAGTCATTTCTGACCGTGTCGTGTATCATTGCAATCTCTAGAAGTAATTTATAACAATTTCAACTAAAATTAATATTTCATCATGTTTCATTTATTTTGACAAATAATTTTGTATGTCAGGGGCATCATTTTTGAGGGAGCTTATATATTATTATTATTTTTTTTTATTCGAAATATTCCCAAAATATATAATGAAATATTTTGATTCTCAAATATGTGTAAGTAAATGCATTTAGCACCTTTATAGATTATGTTAGTTGATCTATAATGGACGATAGGCAAAGTAGCCTAATATATTTTTACATAAAAATCCGACTTTTTACTTAAGCACCAGATGTCACACCATAAAATGAGTGTCATACCATACACATATAATACGACTGACTTTGTATTTTATGTGTATTTAATAAAAACATTGTAAGTTACTAATTAGCCCATAACACTTTCATTGTACAAAAAGAGCAAAGAACGTTTACATTATCAAAGAACATTTTCACTTCAGTCCAGCGAGTTCAAGCACTCTCAAAAATCTCTAAAGCTGTTTACACTGTGAAATTAATATCTTACTTACATTCGTACATCTTCACTTTGTTATTTCTGAGGAGAGAATTCACCAGAGAATTCAGTCAGCGAGCGCGCGCGATGAGCGGCGCTTTGGCGATGACTCATCTGAAGGCTTCTGATTGGTCCTTGAATTCATAAGATCAACAGAATCGTATGTGATTGGTTATAATGAGCAGCGCTTTAAAATCGTGTGTGTCTCTGGCTCTGTGCCAGCCAGAAAACGCAGATTTTAAAGCTTGTTGACAGGCGGGTCAACCCCCCCCCCACCCTATGCAAGTAATCCCGTTATTGGTCGAGTTTAAATTAGGGAAGCCTTTTTCTTTTTGCCTTTTTGGAAACTACTAATTAGAATGACCAGAGGGAGGCAGTGTTGACTCAAAATATACAGTTTTAATAAGCTTAGATATAAAGTGACTGCGTGTTTTATGATGATTTGTTATCTGACTATCCAACAGTCGGGGCTAGTTGTCACACTTTTAACTGCAGTTAATATCTCTCAAGGTATGTTATTTTTATTTTTTATTTTATTTATTTTATTTTATTTTTTTTGAAAGTCAATTTGTATATGGTTGCATACCTGTAACAAATATTTAGATGATTGCATATGGTACACAAGTCCTTAAAACATGTTTAAAATTTCCATCTTTATGTCTCAACAGATCACAGAATATACTGTTCAAAAGTTTGGGGTCAATAAGTTTGTTTGTTTGTTTGTTTAGGAAATTAATACTTTTTTTTATTATTATTTTTTTAGCAAGGATGCACTGAATTAATCAAAAGTGACAATACAACCATTTATAATGGAACAAAATATTTATATTTCAAATAACTGCTGTTAATTTGAAAATTGTATTCATTAAAGAATTCTAAAAGAAAATGTATAATACTTTCCACAAAAAAATATTAAAAATGTTTCTTAATCAGCAAATCAGCATATTATTGATTGCTGAAGGATTGTGTGACTGTAGTCATGACTGCTGAAAATTCAGCTTTTCATCACAGTAATAAATTATATTTTAAATTATATTAAATTAGAAAACAGTTCTTTTAAATTATAATAATATTTCACAATATTGCTGTTTACTGTATTTTTGATCAAATAAATGCAGCCTTGGTGAGAATGAGAGACTTCTTTCAAAAGCATTTCAAATTTTACTGTCCCCAAACTTTTGAATAGCAGTGTGTGACTTCACACTATGTGGGGTAAGTTGTCACATTGGAACCTGCCATTAAACAGCCAATTTTAGGCTTTTCAGCTAATTTTAAACAGATTATCTTCCAATGCCATTGACCTTTTCAATTCCCAGTACATTATGTGAGCATTGCTCAGCTGATTTTAAAGTATATGCTTCAGCTGTTGGAGAAAATCTTCCTCTTATGATTCAGCAAGTAAACACTGTGCGAAATGACAGGTTACTGCGCGGCCTTGTCTGCCATTAATGGTTTTTCACTCAACAGCTGCAGAGAGGAAGCAACACTCATGTGGCATTTCAGAGAGCATTATGTTATGTGCTCATTAAATTCGTTCAGAGACACTAAAGCTTTTTATTTCACTTTGTTTTTGTTTTTTTTCTTTTTCCGTTTTCAGGGAGCTGCTACACGCTTCTGTGTACTTGGATTGACCAGAGATTGTACAGATGAAATCACATGTGAGTAACAGCAGTGGTCCTCTGGTATGTTTTATTTATTTTTAAACGTGATATTGCTGCATAAAAATACCTGCTCTCCCCCATATATAAATATGTACAAGTTTTTGGCAGGCTAGAGAGCTGTAGATTGATGTGTAAATATTAATAGAAGTTGCAGCTTGTGCCTGGAGTGGCCTGATTTTCCTTTTTTTTCTGTCACTCGTGTTTTGGAAGAACAGGTGTGTGTATTTTTGTACCTTTGCTTCTCTCTTTCTTATCTGAGAGGATTATTGAGTCACTTGGGTTATGGTTGCATCATTAATCATGTCCCATTGGACACAATTGCTAGTTTAACAACAAGCCCCAAAATACACAGGAAAGAGAGAGAGAGAAAAAAAAATTGTACTGTCAGAAATCTGAATGGAAAATCAAAATTTTATTGAAATGACTAATATTGTTTTTACATACACATTACTAGGATCACAAATACAATAAACACAAAAATAATATAATATAATTAAACAAACAAACAAAAACAAACAAACATAATATAATTATTATATTTTGATATAGCTTAAACTGTAATGTTTTTCTGTAATGGAAAAGCTGAATTTTCAGCATCTTTACTCCAGTCTTCAGTGTCACATTATAATTCAGAAATCATTCTAATATTTTGGTTTGATGTAAGCATTTTTTATTATTTTTATCAACATTGAAAACAGTTGTGGTGCTTAATTTTTATTTTATTTTATTTTATTTCTTTTTTTGAATTGTTTTCTTGGATTATTTGTTACTAGAAAGATCAAAAGTTTAGCATGTGCTTAAAACATTTTTTTCTCTGTCATTTAATGCAATTCAATGCATGACAGCTGAATAAATAATAATAATAATAATAAAATCATACTGATTGCAAACTTTTAAACTGTATAACCTTAAATCTTACTGACCCCAGACTTTTTAACTTTAGTATATATACTATATATTGAAAGTTTAGGGTCAGTAAGGTTTTTTTTTTTTTTTTTTTTTTTTTAAATTCAGTGTATGTATTATATCGAATTGTAGTAATATTATAGTTCTAAAATTGAAAATGGTAAAATGGTACACATAATTTTGAAAGTTCATAGGAAAAAGTAGCATTTTCTTGCTATTTACACTTTTTATAATTTTTATACTAAAGTCTAAGAATCAAGTGTAAAATATTTAAATGTAACATTTAAACACTTATAAATGGGGGGGGGGGGGGGGGGGGGGAACGAAACACAATAACGAAACACAATAAAAGCTTTAAAGCTATTAAATATATAAAATACAATGATTTCTTTTTTCATCCTGGGGTACAGAAAAGTTCCCCAGCTGAACTCTGTGTAAATCCAGTTGTGTGTGGGAAGAACTGAAGAACTGACAGTAATAAATCTATCAGTGACAAGATTACAGCTGTGCTGGTTATTATAAAACACTCTTTCTGCCTTTCTCTCTCACTGTTTGTCATTCATTTAACCAAAGCAGTGGGAAAAATCCTACTTTCTCTCTTGTAAATGTCCTCTCATAACCTTCCTTCATCTCATCTCACCCACACTCCTATCCCAACATAACCTGAATGAGATTCTACTGCAGCATCTCTTCTCTGATTGACACTTCTATTTCCCCAAAGGCAGAATAATCTTCTAGAGATACTGTCTGAGTAGCACATTGTACCTGTGGGGAAAGACATTGACAAACTTGGCGATTCATTACACAATATCGATCAGGCCTGAACTGAGATTATTTGCGGTTAACATATAATTCAATGGGATGTAATGTAGTATTTGGAGTCTTTGTGTTGTACATGAAGATTTTTGCTTTCGTTTCTTTGCTTTGTGTCTGTTGGCTACATCCAGGGGCGTAAATTTCATCTAACAGTAGGGGGGGACAAGAAACATAAAATTTCTCAAGAGCAATTTTTGAAGGGGACACAAATAATACAGCCAAAATTGTACTTGTAAGGACAGATATGTGTACACAGCATGGAGACCGTGTTTAAATATGAGTTCGGTTCATATGGTTCACCACGCGGTCATATTATCATGATTATTTTGCGTCCTCCATAGTATTTTAGGTTTCGTCTGGCACCGAGTTTGTCTCTTTACATATTCAACCGCATTAAGCCTGCCACTTAACATCATACTGAGCAAAACCCAACACATCGGTAGGTCTACAATATTAGCCTAATATCAGTTCACACACAGGTTTATCGCTGTGTTAGTTGTAGTGGGTGACAATCTACGGTGTTAAGCTTGGTAACCTTATAAATTGCTCATAGAAAATACATCTGATATCATTATTTTTTTGTCATAACTAATTTATTAATGATCCAGCATCATCTGTATTAAAGAGAAAGAATAATTTCACCCGATGTTTAAAGAGAATAAAATAGCCTTGACAGCCAAATTACTTACACACAACTACTAAGGAACTTTGCTCTCTCCCACCCAGGGTTGCCAGGTTTTCACAGCAAAACCCACCCAATTGCTACTCAAAACTAGCCCAAACGCTTTTCAGGGGGGATTTCCGGTAAAAATCGCGTTCCGGTGGGGTAAAATACACGTTTTTTGGTGGGGTTCCCCTGATAAATGTAGCTTTCCAGGGGCTAAATATCACGTTATTGGGGTCGCTCCAACTCGCTGACATGAAAAACAACCCTCGGAAAGAGCGTAAAAGTAGCCCAATTCCGTGGGAAAACTGCGGACTTGGCAACACTACTCCCACCGGGCTCGTGTCCTGAGTGTATCGAGGCAGTGGACCAAACCACTGTGAGGCAAGGTAGAGGGGAATCAAAACATTTCTGAACTTAAAACGCTTTTTTGGGTTTATTTTGTTTTACTACTTACACAATTATTTTAAGTATATGTCTATTATATTATTTTCAAGACACAGAGTTGCTTGTAATGATATTTTTAGGGGGGACAACCCTCAGATAGGGGGGGTCCTGTCCCCCCCGTCCCCCCCGGGATTTACGCCTATGGCTACATCTCACAGTTCCTTTGAATTCTAAACTCTGACATCACACAATTAAGTTTGCGAGTCATATGAGAGGAGATGAGATGGGCCAGACCTCAGAGAAAGATCTCCCTGCATGAAGCCTTTGATGAGCATCAAAGCACCTCAACAGGTGATCTGCTGCAGTCCATCCAACAGTTGCTCTGCATTTTCCATGGAGGGGTTTCAAATCTCAAACTGTGTATTTGTGGCTTGATGCTGATGTTCAAATGTACCATGTTACATTCTGGGATTGCATTTTAATGAAACACTGTAGGAGAGACTGGAGCTAGTTGTCACACAATATCTCAAAACACTTGAAGGTCCAATTAAGCAAATTTTTGTTCTGTCTAGCAGTGATGTTAGTATCAAACACCTAATTCAAAAGTGTCATAAATTAAAACATTTTCTTTTGCTAATTTTGTCGTTACAAACAGAATGTCTGTAATGTAATATTATCAACAATGCAATCAATCTTTACTGGCATAATGTAACAATATAATAAAAGTAGAATTATAAATAAATACATTAAATTAAATTAAAACATAAAGAAAATTTAAATAAATATTAAAATAGTAAAGTAAAACATTTTGTTTTAAAATTATAACGTGTGTGTATGTTCTCTTTTTAATGAAAGAAAAAAAAATTCTCTGTTCTCTGTAATTCTCCGCAATTGTGCTTTTTTATAAGTAAAATTATCTTGTTTTAAGTCTCTCAACCATACCATTCTTCTCTCCCATCTTGAATCCTCCATCATCACTGGCACTGCCCCGTCCTGGCAAAGGTCATGTCTGACAAACGGACAGCAGTTTGTATTTGTAATTCCCACATGGCCTCTCTGCCTCAAGGTGTACCCCAGGGTTCGGTGCTTGGCCCCCTTCTATTCATATATATATATGTATGTATGTATATATGTATATATATATATATATATATATATATACACACACACACACGCATAAATATATGACAATCAAGATGCCTTGTAAGCCTTAGTAGAAACACCAGACTGATCATCGGTTTGCCAGTGGTGTACCAACAAATATATATATATATATATAATTCTCTGTTTTCTGGAGGAAAAAAAACGCATTCTTATGTAATCTTTGCCATTTTAATTAATTTATCGTCATTTTAATTTAAAATTTAATTGACATCGTTTAATGATTTTTTTTTTTATACTGTTTAATGGAGAACAAGGCAAAAATACTGAAATATTGTTTTTGCAACGTACACTTTGCGAACTCTTTACAACAGTGGTGGGAGGTGTTAATCTGAAGGGTCGGGGAGGGAGAACAAGAGGGAAAAGTACGTGTTTTGACTGTCACACTTTTTGCAGACCATGATGTTAACCGAATCTCTCACTGACCTGCAGCTTCTTTGTTCTCAAAATGCCGAATGAGAGAGACGACCACGATATGCATGCCAAAGAGCAGTTCATCATGTCTCACGCCGCTCTCTGCACCATCCCGCTCGCGCTTTCGGCGGGAGATGCTGCTATCGCCGCAGCGGAGACCGAGCACTTGAGACGCACACCTGCGAGAGGCGTTTCCGACGCTCACGGAGAAGAGTTCACCTACAGCGACAGAAACACCTGCTGTCGCCCTGACAGACCTATGTTAAACAGGTGTATGACTCTGCCTGGTACTCTGACAGAACACGACCCCACCAAGACAGAGTTAACAGATCTTCATGAAGTTGTGGAATCCAAACATGAGTTTGGCCATCACGCGCACAGGTTATTCGACAGCGATGATGACCTGGACTATCACGTGCACCATCACTGGCATCCTCACGAGAGCAACTCACACTATTCGTAAGTAAAAAACACTGTCACGTGTAACATTGAAAAGTTGATTTGAAAATGACTACATTCACAAGATTGTCTACAAGATAGGCTACACGAATAATTCATATTATTGAACTGCGTTTGGATTCAGTTGGCATGTGTTTGAGGTGATTTTGCAGTAATTGTATTATTATTATTATTTAAGGCCTCTTTTTCGTAAGTTCAAAAATTAGCTTTACCTCAGTCACTCAACATAGGAAAGAAAAACTCTAAATGCAGCCAAAATGAAAATAACTAATAGAAAGTTTATGTTTAATATTAATAGTTATTTTTATGCATTTTTGATCATGTGACACTGAAGCCTGGAGTAATGGCTGCTGAAAATGTAACCTTTCCATCATAAATTACATTTGAAAATATATTAAAATAGAGATGTTATTCTAAATAAAATAATATTATTATGTCCATTATTAATAGTTATTTTGTATTTGATTAGATTTTTTAAAATTTCAAGTTTTTCAAGAAAATAAATAAGTTAAGGAAAAATCACTGTAGATTCAAGTTATTTATTGTATAACAACAACAGTCTAAGATCATTTAAAACAATGTCAAACAGAGAAACAAATAATAAATGTCACTTAAAGGTAAAGTTCACCACAAAATGACAGTTCTATAATTTTTTTACTCATCCTCCTGATGTCTCAGAGGATTATGACTTTCTTTCTTCAGGTGAATACAAACCAAGTATTTAAAAAAAAAAAAAAAAATAGTCCATCTCTGTGAGTCCATATAATTCAAGTGTATGATGGGACTCTCAAAGTCCCAGTTGGGCCCATCTAGGCCCCAGTTGATGAATCAGTGTTTTCTGAAGCAAAATGACAAGTGTGTGTAAGAAAAAATACTAATATTTTAAACTGCTTTTAACCATAAACCTTTGCTTCTAGCCAACTGCTATATGCATGTTAATGAGTTCACTCCTGATGTAAATGTCAGCATGTTGTGAAGTGTGATGTGTGATGAATTGCATCATCTCCCATCAGCAGACATTATAAAAAACTTGTTTATGTAGTTCTAGATATAAATATAGACACAAATATTGAGTAATGAGAGCAACAGAGCAAAGTGTGAGTTTCAGAAGAATTTTTTCAGCCAAGACACATTATATTGATCAGAAGTAACAGTAAAGACTGAATGTTGCAGAAGTTGTTTAATGTTTTCATTTCAGTGTTGTTCATTTGAACTTTCTGTTCATCAAAGAATCCTGAAAAAAAAGTAAGTTTCCACAAAAATATTAAGCAGCACAACTGTTTTCAACATCAATAATAATAGGAAATGTTTCATGAGCAACAAATCAGCATATTAGAATTATTTCTGAAGGATCATGCGACACTGAAGACTGGAGTAATGATGCTGAAAATTCAGTTTTATCATCACAGGAATAAATTACAGTGTATTATTTTTGATCAAACACAGCCTTGGTGAAGATAGTTCTTTCAAAAAACATTACATTTTTTACACACCACAAACTTTGAACAGAATATTTCACAAGATTCCACCAAGACCAAATAATCTGATGTAAGGTAAACATATAATTTCATACTTTTACTTAATGTCAACAGTTGTCTCATTTGGAAATTTAAGAGAAACATCTGAGACAATCTCCATTAAGTCTCCTGAGTTGTGAAAGAGCAGTAAAATCTCCTTGGCCTTCTCATGAATGAACATTGCGGTTATTAGATTGACACAGTTCACACAGATGATATTGAAACATAAATTATTTAGCCTGTTTATTTAATTCTCATTTAATTTCAGGACTATTGACAGATACATTTGCAAGCTTACGATTCTTCGTCTCCTGTGCTCTGCGAAAACTGATCAGTAAAGATTTAGAGATGGAACAAAATGCCATTTTGCACACTACAGAATCGTAATGTTTGATTTATCATGTTGCGAAGCAAGGAATGAGTTTTATTCCAAGTGACACCCACAATTGTGATCCGTTACGCAGTACAAATTTGTGCTGAGGCTCTTGCAAAATGGAATAAAATTAGATTTCATCCTTTGCTGTCTACCTGGCTTTTGTTTGAATATAACTTGTTTACGATTTAACTAGTTCAGCGTCTTTGAAGCCTTTTTAAGTTCAAGGGAAATTGACAGTACAAAGCAGCTCCAGTTAATTTAATAAAGTAAATGAATGAAGTCCTGAGGTGAAGATCACACTATATGATGTTAGGGACATCTGTTCTTAGAGGTGGTTTCTGTAATGAGATGAAGCTCTAGTAAAGGATGCGTGTAATTAGAAGTCCATCTGCATTGATCTCATTGACCACTGTTGTAATTTATAGTCTTGTACTGTACTGTAAAGTCATGCAGTGTTTGGTTGATTCAAGGAGGTCTGTAATAGCTGGAGAAAGCTAATAGTAACACTGTGGGTCAATCATGTGACTAATTTTTGTCTTAAAAATATAATTTATTCAAAAATACATTAAAATAGAATTCAATGCATACAATAACTTGAATGTACATCTATGTTGGGCATTTGTTTAATTTCATGATTAAAATTCATTTTGATATTTTTTGAGGAGCTTAAAGTCAGAAATGTCTGGGTGATACAACTGTCATATTTTCATAATGATGAAAAAAAAATTCAATAAAATGACTAAATAAACCTTATTAAATAGGTTTGAATTAACTTTTCAGATCTTGAGCCAAAAACTCATCACCAAACACCAATGACTTGTACATACACTATATGGACAAACGTATTGGGACACCCCCTTCTTTAGAACAGAAAAAGGCACTTCCAAAACTGTGGCAACAAAGATGGAAACATAATGCATGCATTTAAAAATTGTATTTCCATCTCTGTTGCAACAGTTTTGGAAGTGTCTAAAATGACTGTACCCATATGTACAAGTCATTGGTGTTTGGTAAAGAGTTTTTGGCTCAAGATCTGCATTTAAAGTCACACCAGAGGTGTTCAGCTTGGATTAGGACTTGGCTTTCTGCAGACCAGTCAAGTTCTTCCACGCTGACTAAATCAGTAATTTCTTTTTGAACCTTGCCTTATACACAGAGGCATTGTCATGTTAGAATAGAAAAGGGTCCTGTCCAAACTGTTGCTTTAAAATTAGAAGCACACAATTCCCTAGAATATCATTATATGTTTAAACATTAAGATTTGTACTCATGGAAATTACTAAAGTAGTCAAACCTGTTCATTAGAAGGGGGTGACCCAATACTTTTGGCAATATAGTGTGCATATATATATATATATATATATATATATATATGTATGTGTGTGTGTGTGTGTGTGTGTGTGTATATATATATATATATATATATATATATATATATATATATATATATATATACAGTATATATACTTGACGTGTGTTTTAAACTACATTTTTAAAAGATTTGTCCTTTTCTTTATAATGACACTCTAATTTATCATTGTTCCCTTCCCATAACTTTAAATATTAGCCACATATTTATAATTTTAATTGTCTGTCAGTAGAGAAATATGTTTCTTTCTACAACATCTATTACCCAGCCAACACCAGCAGATGTGCTAAATAAATATCTGTCATAGACCAATTTCTCTCAATGATTTCAGGTTTCTAGTTTCCAAATCATACACTACAATTAAAAAATTTGAGGTCAGCATTACTTATTAAAAAGTACAGTAAAAACAGTAATATTGTGAAATATTATTACAATTCAAAATAACAGTTTTCTATTTTAATATCTTTGAAATATAATATTCTTGTGATAGAAAAGCTGAATTTTCAGCATCATTACTTCAGTCTTCAGTGTCACATGATCCATCAGAAATCATAATATGCTGATTTGGTGCTCAATAAACAAAGTTAAGTGTTGAAACGGTTGAGCTGCTTTTATATTTTTGTGAAGACAGTGATTTTTTTCAGGATTCTCTGTTGAATAGAAAGTTTAAAAGAGTTTATGTGAACTGTATATTTTTTACACCATTATAAATGTCTTCACTGTCACTTATCTAAAGATCTGAGTGTATATATCAGCAATGCTTCATCATTCTCTGGGTTTTGCAGGTTTGAGGCCATTCAGCGCAGACACACCACCCTGAGAGAGAAGTGCCGCAGGCAGGCCGTCCGTGGCCCAGCGTACATGTTCAGCGAGAGAGGCACCAATCTGACCGAAGAGGAGGAGCGTTTTCTAGATGCGGCAGAGTACGGAAACATCCCTGTGGTCCGTAAGATGCTTGAGGAGTCCAAGACACTGAATGTAAACTGTGTGGACTACATGGGCCAGAATGCATTGCAGCTTGCTGTAGGGAACGAGCACTTGGAGGTCACAGAACTGTTGCTGAAGAAAGAAGGGCTGGCGCGAGTGGGTGATGCTCTGCTGTTAGCCATCAGCAAAGGCTACGTGAGGATAGTAGAGGCCATCCTGGCCCATCCGGCATTCGAAGGTGGTCTCCGTCTGACTCTGAGTCCCCTGGAGCAACAGCTACGAGATGATGACTTCTACGCGTACGATGAAGATGGTACTCGCTTTTCCCAGGACATCACGCCTATGATTCTGGCAGCCCACTGCAAGGAGTACGAGATCGTGCACATTTTGTTACTCAAGGGGGCTCGCATTGAGAAACCCCACGACTATTTCTGCAAGTGCGGCGAGTGTGCGGAAAAACAGAAGCAGGATTCTTTCAGCCACTCACGATCGAGGATGAACGCCTATAAAGGCCTCGCCAGCGCTGCCTATCTGTCACTGTCTAGTGAAGACCCTGTGCTCACAGCACTGGAGCTCAGCAATGAGCTGGCACAACTCGCCAACATCGAGACTGAATTTAAGGTGAGGAGGTGCACAAAAGCGCTTTATCCAGAGATGTCACTCAGAATCACAGGCCCAAATTCACAGGCTACGTTGTGTTGTGTTGGAATAAAAAAGACAGTAACTATATGTATATTTCATGTATACAGACCCATTTTGAAAAATTTTTTGAGGGGATAGTTCACTCAAAAATTAAAATTTATTCACAGAAGAAAAAAGTGAGGTAAAATACAGGTCAAAGTCAAAATACAGGTTTGAAACAACATAAGACCATTTCTGCAATCAATCAGTTAATCAATCAATCAAACAAACAAACAATAAATAAATAAAAATCATGTTTGGTTTATCATATGACGTTAAATGTAATAATTATGACATAGGCAAAATTATGAGATATGAAGTCATAATCATGAAATAATATTTTTAAAGTGTGACAAAGTCATAATTATGAGATATAAAGTCAAAAAATTGACAAAAAAGTCATAATTATGACCAATCATAATGATATTATATTTATGATATTATAATTATGTTTTGATAAAAATTCTTAAGTCATCAGTTCATAAGTATGACAAAAAGTTTTTCAATCTTTTGTTATAATTTCATTGTTCATGTCATAATTATGACTTTTTTCATCTTAAAATGTTGACTTGTCTTTATAGTTTCTGTTATAATTTTTACTTTTTTCTTATCTCTTATATAATTATGATATAGTTATGACAATTATGACATCTATCTATCTATCTATCTATCTATCTATCTATCTATCTATCTATCTATCTATCTATATCCCTCTGTCTGTCCAACTAACTAACTGTTTGTCTGTCTGTCTCTCTGTCTGTCAATCCTTTCGTCTGTCCAACTATCTATCTATCTATCTATCTATCTATCTATCTATCTATCTATCTATCTATCTATCTATCTATCTATCTATCTATATCCCTCTGTCTGTCCAACTAACTAACTGTTTGTCTGTCTGTCTCTCTGTCTGTCAATCCTTCCGTCTGTCCAACTATCTATCTATCTATCTATCTATCTATCTATCTATCTATCTATCTATCTATCTATCTATCTATCTCTTACCATTCTGAAACCATAATTAATACCATTATTACAGATGTCAGAAATATACACTTTATTATTAAAGTACGGCTGTTAATAAAATAAAATAAAATATTTGTGATTTATCTTGTGATTTCTGACTCAAACAAATATATACGTATATATAATTTGGTAAATTTGTAAAAAAAAAAAAATATTATGTTATTTGCTACATAAATGTATCACGTTCAACCCTAAAAAAAAAAAAAAAAAAAAATGATATACATATTTTTGGGTACAATGAGTTGAATTACTATGAATCATTATGTACTTTGGGCATAATACAAACTCCTTTAAGGCGCTCTCATGATTATTTCAAAGCACAGCTTCTCAGTTAATCTAGGAAGTGTCCAATCGTGAAAAGTGTGCTCATGGCCCTGTAATGAGCTGCATCTCTCTGAAAGAAACGTCTACGCTCATTTGAGTTCACAGACCAGCAGATTATTCCACACGAAAACCAATTTCCCACCCTTGAGATTATCCTCATTATAAATTAGAGGCTGTTCGATGACAGTTTCTGGTTCAGCAGAATCTCTCCACACAACATTTTTCAGAAAAGAAAGCGTTTCTCCAGAGAGCTTCATGCGCTTTGCCGACGTGTGTTGTTTTATATTTAACTATGTAGGGGAAAAGTTCTTCACTGGAAGTCACTCTGGGGAAATATCTAATCAGGAGTTCTCAAATCCAGACAGTTTTCCCCTTATTGTGGTTAGTGAGCTATTAATTGAAACTGCTCCATCGAGAGCTTCCTGTAATCACCCCGTTATTATTCTCTCATCACCGTTTTTCTCTACAGACGATCACTTTGACAGTTGTTGTGGTGTGTCAGTGATTCTGCTTCTGTAATTCCACATAAAATGTTTGTTCTCCTAAACCACTGCGATCCTATAATTAGCAGGATGGGCTTCTCTTGGGTGCCCTCCATTAGGTAAATTTCTGTTTGAGAAGATCTGATGCAAACATCAATCAGACTTCCATTTGGAGGTGCGACATGGGACTTTCACGAATTCGCACACATCTATGTCTTTCACAGCAGAGCGTTCACTGTTCGCTAGATGCAATTTGGGTCCCAGCTGGAGTGAATTATTCTTTACAAGTGATTAATAGCCCGCCCAAAGTCATAATACTCTCGCTCTGTTTTGTTTCAGAATGACTACAGGAAGCTCTCCATGCAGTGTAAGGACTTTGTGGTTGGGGTTCTGGATCTCTGCAGAAACACAGAAGAAGTGGAGGCCATTTTGAATGGAGATGTGGACCAGAGCCCCCCGAGCGAACACCACCGGCCCTGTCTTAGCCGGGTCAAACTGGCCATTAAATATGAAGTCAAGAAGGTACTGGGAAATTATTTATAGACTAAAGTGGATGTGCTTTTCCAAGACAATGTCTAATTCAGTGATATCCCTACAGTTTGTGGCTCATCCGAACTGCCAGCAGCAGTTACTGACGCTGTGGTATGAGAATCTATCGGGCCTTAGGCAACAGTCAATCGGCGTGAAGTGTTGGACAGTGCTGGGTGTGATGGTTGGCCTGCCATTTCTTGCCATTGCATATTGGATTATGCCCTGCAGCAAAGTACATCATCATCATTCAGAATCAATTTGTTTTATTAACAATGGACACACTTCTCTTTTTCTTCCATTGTTAAGTGTATTTCTGCATGGAATCTTTTCTCCAGGTGGGCCAGGTTCTCCGCAGTCCCTTTATGAAGTTTGTAGCTCACGCCGTCTCGTTCACCCTCTTCCTGGGTCTTCTGGTTCTCAATGCCTCTGACCGCTTCGCAGGAGTCAAAAACCTTCCTAACGAAACCATCACTGATTATCCACGGCAAATCTTTCGCATTAAAACCACTCAGTTCTCATGGACAGAGATGTTAATAATGGAATGGGTGCTGGGTGAGTATCAATATTTTGGGTCAAAAAGAGTAAGAATAAAATAGGAAAACACTTAAAAAGTAGCACTATTTACACCTTGAATACAGGTGAGTGCGCAGTTTCCACATTTATCTTCTCTTCTCTGCGAAATTTCATAGATGGAATTGAGTCGTTTAAATAGGAATCTGGAGGTCACGCAAAATCGCCACACTAAAAACAGGACAATCGTAAACAGTTAATTGTTCAGTTAAAGTCAGTTCATTGTTGATTCAGTTCAGTTTAATAACTGTGTAAATAATGGAATGAATTCAATTTATATATAAAGCAGCTCTGTAGAAAACAGTGATGTCATCATCCAGCTCAGTTCAGTTCTCATCTAATACTGTCTGTGCAATCAAGTCATTAATATTAAGGGCCAGATTTATAAACAAGGTAAATTAGCATTAGAGTGCAATTCCATAAAAGCACCGATGGGACGGGAAAATTCTGCGTGTGATTTACTGACAATACGCACATTAAAGAACACAGACGCAGCCAGATCATTTCCATAATGACCAGCGCAATCTACCAAGAGCAGCGCAAATTAGTGCCTGCTTTAAGACATGCTTTTTATGGGCGTTAAATAATGGCGCAAATACCAGTAATTTAAGGAGCGCAAACATTAGTAAATCACGTTGCGTGATTCTCCTCACATAAATTTTGTGTCTGAAAGGGATACACCAAAAGACGGTTTGCACTGGCGCAAACTGTTAGTAAATCTGGCCCAAAGTATCCAAATATTACGTTTCGCCAAACTAAGCAAGCCAAAAGCGACAAAGGAATTATTGATGATATTCATTAATCTATACACATTAATTAAAAAGTGATTTATGCTCTATCATTCAAAAGTAAAGTAAGTTTTACTAGTAAATACATATATATATATATATATATATATATATATATATATATATATATATATATATATATATATATATATATAAAATTATAATAAAAAATAATAATTTGGTACATTTTTAGTAAATATTTATTTAGCAAGGACACATGAAATTGATCAAAATTGACAATAATACCAATTATATGTTATAAAGGATATATTTCAAATAACTACTGTTCATTTGAACTTTTGTATTCATCAAAGATTCTAAATCCAAAAAGAAATTGTATCTACGTTTCCACAAAAATATTACTCAGAACAACTGTTTTCGATATTGATAATAATAAGAAATGTTTCTTGAGCTGCAGATCAGCATATTAGAAGGATTTCTGAAGGCTCATGTGACACTGAAGACGGCAGTAATGATGCTGAAAATTCAGCTTTGCCATTACAGGAATAGATTACATTTTTAAAATATATTAAAGTAGAAAACAGTTATTTCATTTTGTAATAATATTTCACATTATTACATTTTTACTGTATTTTTGATCAAATAAATGCAGCTTTGGTGAGTATTCAGAAACATTAATAAACCCACCTCAAACTTTTGAACTCTAGAATAATCTATTATAAATTACTAAATATTTCAAGCACGATACATTAACCCTAATTCTTTCTTTGATTCCCCTGATCAGGAATGATCTGGACGGAGTGTAAGGAGGTCTGGGCTGATGGGCCGCGTGAATACATCATGCATTTGTGGAATGTGTTAGACTTCGGCATGCTGTCAGTTTTCGTGGCGTCATTCACCGCACGTTTCATGGCTTTCCTGCGAGCCTCTCGTGCACAGCTGTATGTGGATTTGCATGTGACTAATGCAGACTTGATCAATGCCTCATTACCAGAAGACGTGGCCTACTTCACTTATGGTATGTTGCAAAAATAAAGGCTCTGTATATTCAATAAATAAAAATCTAAAGTGAACTGTAACATACTGTATCAGTATAAAAGACCAGATGGTCTGTTTCTGTTCTCAATCAAATGCTTATACATGCTGCACAGACTTTCTTGCAGCTGTCTGAAATGAAACAAAATGCTGCCATCAAGTGGTGACACCAAAAAGTTCTTCCTGTCTCTCAGCGAGGAACAGGTGGCTTCCCTCAGATCCTCAGCTCATCTCTGAGGGCTTGTACTCCATCGCTGTGGTGCTCAGTTTCTCACGTATCGCCTACGTTCTGCCAGCCAATGAGAGTTTCGGACCCTTACAAATATCTCTGGGGCGCACTGTGAAGGATATTTTTAAATTCATGGTCATCTTCATCATGGTCTTCCTTGCCTTCATGATCGGCATGTTTAATTTGTATTCCTACTACTTGGGAGCTAAATACAACCCTGCTTTCACCACGTAAGTCGAAAGTTATGATGACAATTATTATATTTAAGATTTACTTAAAGGGATAGTTTACAAACAATCAAATAAATAAGTAAATAAATCAAATCTATCATTTATTCCCCATCGTTTTGTTACAAATTAGAGACTTTTACACATTTCTCCTGTGGAACACAAAAATAGACATTTTGCTTTTGTAGAATGTTCAGGCTGCTCTTTTGTGACCAGTGGCTATCAAGCTCAACAAAAGACAAAAGCATCCTAAAAATACTATAAAATTAGTCTGTTTGAATTATACACCATTCAAAAGTTTGGGGTCAATATGATGTCTTTCTCTTTTCTCTCTCTCTCTCTCTCTCTCTCTCTTTAAAGAATTATACATTTATTTTTATTTTATTTTATTTATTTATTTTTTACTTTTTGCCCTTTTGCCAAGCACTATTTTTGACTGTTTGAATGTTTCAATAACATTTTGTATGTATGTGTCTGTTGCAGGGTAGAGGAAAGCTTTAAAACACTGTTCTGGTCCATCTTTGGTTTATCTGAGGTGATCTCTGTGGTTTTGAAGTACGATCATAAGTTCATTGAGAACATTGGTTATGTGCTCTATGGGGTCTATAATGTCACAGTGGTGGTGGTCCTGCTCAACATGCTCATAGCCATGATCAACCACTCATACCAGGAGATTGAGGTGAGACAAATGTACTTTTGCTAAAAAATAATACATAAAAGATTAATTTGTCATGCATATGTTTATATTTGTGTGTGTGACAACAGGAGGACGCTGATGTAGAATGGAAGTTTGCTCGTGCAAAGCTGTGGCTCTCCTATTTTGATGAAGGCAGCACTCTTCCACCCCCCTTTAATCTAATACCCAGCCCCAAATCCTTCTATTACATGGCTCAGCGCGCCAAAGCATGCCTAGTGAGTTTATGCAAGGCCAGGGTTCGTAGCAACAGCAGCCAGCAGGACGTGGGAATGACCAATTCATGCTCTAAGGTCAGAGATCAGCAAGGGTTTTCAAACTGTCGAGTTGCAGAAATCGCAGTTTGTAATTTTGATATCTTTTCAGCTTCATCGGTTTCGACCTTACCATGCACAAGAAGGCTTCACGGTTAGAAATCCTATCAAACATCCCACAAGATATCAGGTACTGATTGATTTTTTTATCCTAAAATGTTTATGTACATAAATCGTCAGCCAAAACGTCATTCTAAACTTTCTTGCTCTTATAGAAACTCATGAAGCGTCTCATTAAGCGGTATGTCCTAAAAGCCCAAATTGACAGTGAAAGTGATGAGATCAATGAAGGTAAGACTAATTTATTCGTCCATTAGTGTCTATTGTGTGATTTACTTAAACCCTAAACACATTTCTTGGATTGATGTCAAGCAATAAACTGTAAAAAAAAGTGTTAAGAATGGCCGTAACTGTGATTTTGGAGCCAAGATTTACTTGAACGCTGTTAAACCCTTGTTTTCATGTGGCTTTTCTTCTCAGGTGAGTTGAAGGAAATCAAGCAGGATATATCCAGCCTCCGCTATGAGCTCCTGGAGGAAAAGTCACAGGCCACTGATGAACTTGCTGAACTGATACAGGAGCTTGGAGACAAACTCAGCAAAGGAACCAAGAGACCATGAAAAATGAACTCTTGTGATTGTAGCTGAAAGTGTCCTAGGCTGAGTCTAGATCTGCTGAAATATTTAGTTTAGATAAAAACTTTAAAGTCTCTCTATACTCTTAATCTGTTTTAGATGTTGGTTTGTGAAGGTATGATTTGTGGTTGCCATTTGGGTGTAGGATGCAATTTAATAAAGTAATTGTAATAACTCTAACTCAGGAGAGATGCATATGCTATAGAATAATAATAAATTCAGATGAATGTATTATCACAATATCTATATTATTAACATGACAACAACAGAGCTAAATGTGTTAGTATTGACATTGGTTCTCAGTCCTGGTCCTGTATCCCAGAGCTGCACATTATGGTCTTGGAGGCTTGACGTATGGGTTTATGATAAAAATAAATGTGTTTTAAATAACATAATCATCCAAAATGTGCATGGGGAACTCCAGGACCTGGACAGAGATGCAATACCATTTCTCTCTCTCTCTCTCTCTCTCTCTCTCTCTCTCTCTCTCTCTCTCTCTCTCTCTCTCTCTTAAAATCATGTATCATGAAGAAATATGTAATTATATTTTGCCTAAAGAAAATGAAAAAAAAAAAAGACTGTTTAAGGTTTTACATTGTCATATTATTTCCATGAGAGTTAAGCATATTTCCCTTTGAAGTCCATAATGCAATAAAATAAAATATAAAATAAAATTTTCATTTCATTTCTCAAAAAAAAAAAAAAAAAAAAGTCAATGCAAAATGATCCTTCTAGAAGGCTTGGTTTTCTTTATGTAAAGTAGAAGTGGATGAAAACAACATGGCTATGTGTGCTAGTACTGAACATTATGACAATGTATTGTCAGGTTTCAAAAAACAAAATGATATTAAAAGTGCCTGCTTATACTTAAGTTATTGATAGCATTTTTCAATATTATTATTTTATTATTATTTATTTTATTTATTTTTTTTTTTTGCAGTTTTGAAACAAACAAAACAATGGCGTGCTTTTAAAACAGAAGGATACATTTCACAAAAACTATTAAGTATGGGTCATATTTTAGCTAAAAAGAAAAGAAAGAATTTAAAGGTTATATTTTGCCTAAAGAAATTAGGGATTTAATTGTTATTACACCATTATTATTTTTTTTTTCACGAAAAATAAGTTAATTTGAAATGACCAAACAAAATAAATGCATTACAGTAATAAAGGGTTGAAAATATTCTTTATTGTAAGCGAAGTAATGCGTAAAAATTACGCAAAAATATTTCAGAATTTGATTTCACTACCCCATACATAGCTCTTTATCTTTGTTTCGTTTATTTTCATTATTATTTGTTGCTATATTCTTGTTTTATTCTGTCTGTATTTGTTATGCGAGTTATCACTAAATAAAGCATAAAAATGAATAATAAAAAACCATTGTTCCACCCTTTTTGTTTGACAGCGAAATCCTCCAATCACAGAGCTCCAAATACACCTCCATGCGTGGCGTTTTCAGGAAGTGATACTAAATGGAATTTCGGCCTTTCCCCCACGTGAGCCTCCACCGAAGCACCACGCGCAGCGAGAACAAACCGGCTGCTGGCGAGACGTGCATCGCGTCACCGAGGAACAGCGGCGAGCGAGCTGTGGACCACAAAGTAACTGCCGTACGGACGCGGCGGAGCGGATAAATCTAGTCTGTGAGTACACTGCAATAATGTCCGATTATAAAATTGCTTCGAGAAAACTGACCACGTGTTAAAAATAAAATGATAGCAAAAGGGTGGTTTCGCGCGATCGGCGCGTGGCAGGGATGTTCTCTGGCGCGAGAGGCCCGCGCGCAGGGCTGCTTTAGCCTGTTAACTTAGCGCGTCCAACTTTAGTCGCGCTTTATTCTTTTACTCACAACAAACCTTCTTTTAGTCAAATAACAGTTCCGTCTGATCCCCGGCCGGTCTTTTCAGATTTCTATTGTGAATGATTCGCCTTGAAAAAGCTGCTAATTCAAGCACTTCGCGCTAGCAAGCTAAAGTTGGGTTCTCTTTTTCAGCAGGTCCAGACAGCGCGAGGAAGATGGCGGACGACCCCAGCGCAGCGGACAGGAACGTGGAAATCTGGAAGATTAAGAAGTTGATCAAAAGCCTTGAGGCTGCCAGAGGGTGAGGCTCGCTCTGTCGGATCCTCTAGATTTGTAAACAGGTGTTGAATGATAAACAGTAGCACCTCCGATGTGCGATTCGTTTCGTTCTTTGGGGGGACCACATGCTAACCAGCTTGCTAACAGCTGTTGGAGAGAGCAGCATGGTGGACGGAGAACGAGACCGCGAACTGTACAGCTCTTCATTTCGATAATAATGGTGGTTTTAGGATGAAGAGCTGGAAACGTTATATGTGGTGTCGTTTGAAATGTGAAGCACCTTTAGAAAGACGCCTTAAAATGGGTTGGTGGAGGTGAGGTGTGTTAAATGGGCGAAACCGTGCTAAATAGGCTACATGTTGTGTTTCTCTTTCTTAAATATCGTTTTAATATTACGGTGTAACGTTAGTTGAATACGTTATCACTGTTTAATGGCGAAATACAACCAGCCGCCATGAGTCGCCGTTGTTAAAGATATAGTTCACCCCACAAATGAATTTTCTGTCATGTTCTTACAGCCATGTTGATCTAAACCGCTTTTTCTTTTGTGAAGTGTAAAATGTGTAAGGGACTTACAGGGTCATTTCTTTTGTTCCCTCTTTTTTTGAATGAAAGTGAATGGTTAAGCAGAATGACAGTTTCAGTCATCATTTTTGGTTATGGAACAATGTAAATGAATTAAGTGAACTATCCATTTAATGCTAACTCAAATGTATTGAATCTGCCTCAGCAATATGCATATAAAACAGTTTAGATTATCACATATTGATTTGACACTTTATGACAAAGTTAGATTATTTGATGCATTGTATATACAGTTCCATTGAGAAGTTTGGTATCAAGGATGCATTAAATTGTCATTGATAAAACTACAAAGTATTTCAATTTCAAAAAATGCTTGCTGTTCTTTTTTTGATTTTCTTTTCAGCAAAGAATACTAAAAATAAAAAAAAAAATCAGAGTACATAAAGATATCAAGCAGCACAAATGTTTTCAATATTGATACTTTTTAATCAATTTAATTATTATTTCTTGAGCACCAAACCAGCGTATTTGAAATTAGAAAGATTTCTGAAGGATCATGTGACACTGAAGACTGCAGTAATGGCTGCTGAATATTTGCTATTACAGGAATAAAGAACATTTTAAAATATATTTAAATAGAAAACACTTACTTTAAATTCTGAAAATATTTCAAAATATAACTGTATTTTCAGCAAATAAATGCAGGCTTGGTGAACATGAGACTTTTTTCTAATTAAAAAAAAAAATAAAAATCTTACTGACCCTAAACTTTTGACCTGTACTGTGTGTTAATGAAAGTCTCAGCCTGCTCTTATATCGCTATTATATTGTTTCCTTTTCAGAAATGGCACCAGTATGATTTCCCTCATCATCCCACCCAAGGATCAGATCTCGCGTGTTGCGAAGATGTTGGCCGATGAGTTCGGCACAGCTTCGAACATCAAGAGCAGAGTCAACAGACTCTCCGTGCTGGGAGCCATTACCTCAGTACAGCAGAGACTCAAACTCTACAACAAAGGTAAATAAGTGGGCTTAGCGTCATCTAAAATCTTTCACAGCCATTTAACTTCTCAGATGATTGAATTTTATTGTACTTGGTATGTTTATCTTTTCCAAAACTGTGCCGTTTAAACATTAAACTGGCAGTTCCTATATATTTGCTGTGTATGTATGGGTGCGATTGGGCGTTGCTCCTGATTTAATCTTTTCAATAGGTGTGGTCTCTCCTGATCCCCCTCCCATAAGTCTTCTGTTTATCTTGCAGTGCCTCCTAATGGCCTGGTGGTGTATTGTGGCACCATAGTGACAGAGGAAGGCAAAGAGAAGAAAGTAAACATTGATTTTGAGCCTTTTAAACCAATCAACACATCCTTGTATTTATGTGACAACAAGTTCCATACTGAGGTAAGATCTGTCTGTCTATCTGTCTGTCTTTCTATCTAATGTACTAAAACATTGTAACACCTAATATAATTATTTTATATCCACAGGCTCTAACAGCTCTGCTATCAGACGACAGCAAATTCGGCTTCATTGTGATTGATGGTAGTGGCGCCCTGTTTGGGACTTTACAAGGCAACACAAGGGAGGTGTTGCACAAATTTACTGTGGACCTGCCCAAAAAACACGGTAAACATCTTCAAATCGCTTGCTGTGGCTATTTTCGTTCTTTTATAGAATTTAGTGTTTACTAGCTTCTTTCCTTGAACTCCAGGTAGAGGAGGACAGTCTGCTCTTCGATTTGCACGTTTGAGGATGGAGAAGAGACATAACTATGTGCGTAAGGTAGCAGAGACGGCTGTGCAACTCTTCGTGTCCAATGACAAGGTCAACGTGGCAGGACTGGTTCTCGCCGGATCGGCCGACTTCAAGACGGAGCTCAGCCAGTCAGACATGTTTGATCCGGTATGTTCTCTTTGCATCAAATGATTTGCAATCTTAATTCATCATTCTGCTTGTTTTCTGATTTGGTTCTTCTGCACTTGTAGAGGTTACAAGGGAAGGTTCTGAAGCTGGTTGACATATCATATGGAGGAGAGAACGGTTTCAACCAGGCCATTGAGCTTTCAGCGGAAGTGCTGTCCAATGTCAAGTTCATCCAAGAAAAGAAACTAATAGGTAGTTAATTTACAGATTTGATAAAGGCAATGGATTTACTGGAAACTTTTTTTTTTTTTTTTTGTGGTATAAAACACTGGGCTGTGGTGTTTTCTTCTTGTTTGGTGACTTGTGTTTCTGATTTCAGGCCGATACTTTGATGAGATCAGTCAGGACACAGGGAAGTATTGTTTTGGAGTTGAAGACACACTCAAAGCGCTGGAGATGGGAGCGGTGGAGATTCTTATAGTTTACGAGAACCTGGACACTATGCGTTATGTCCTACGCTGTCATGGAGAAAATACTACACCAGAAAATGGTATACACACCCTAAAATCTCATAATTTCACAATATTTGCAAAATATAAAATACTTCCTTTCTTATTTTAATTTCATTTTTTAATTTTTTTGTAATCAGATGAAAAAATACTCTATCTGACACCGGAACAGGAGAAGGACAAGTCTCATTTCACTGACAAGGAGGTAAGTGAAACCACATCAACCAAATTCAGATTATATATGATTCAGCAAATCTTATTTATTATGAAAAGTAATGCAGAAGCAGCAATGGCTGTAAGTCCTTCCCCCGAGTGACTTTCTTGTGGAGTTTAAGTGCCATACTCAAGCAACCAATAATCAATTCTCATGGCCTGAAATCAGATCAGCAGCCTATGGGTTGAAACACTTGATCTTTAGACTATCATCAGCCCATTAGTAACAAGCTCATTGCAGTTCTGTTTTGATTTCTCAGGATCTTACATTGCAGGTCCTAAAGTGTAAGACTGTATTGAATATCTAAGATACAACTGTGCTTACAAAATAGAGATCTAAAATGAGGCGTTATTTTAGATCTTCATTTTAGATCTTCATTTTAGATCCCTGTTTAAAGCACATTTGTTACATTTGACCATATAAACTTAAATGGTCAGATGTTCTTGGATCTTTTTTGAGCATTCTCAAATCATGGTGAAGAACAAGATCTTCAGGTTTCACACAAACTTGTGGAGTTCATGCAGCTCATTAAAGCAAAAGAGTGAAGTATTAAAAGTAAAGGTTGCAGAAGTTTTTTTTTTTTTTTTTTTTAAGCAATGCAGTAGGATCATTTTGGCTTTTTCAAAGAACCTCTCAGCGAACAGTTATTAAAAGAACATTTTTTAATGTGAAAAATATTTTAATCATCTGAAGATCCTTTTTCCACTATAAAGAACTTTTTCTGCAGTGGAATTGTTGCATGGATGTTGAAGAAGGTGCTTGTATTGATGCCAGTAAAGAACCTTTATTTTTAGGCGGGTAGAACGTTCTGAAATTATTTTGTTAAATACAACATTTCTTTGTTTTTATTTTGCTCATTACAATTTCTAAAGAAGAAAAAAATAAATTACTAATGCTTTGCACCTTTTGCATAATGTTTGATTTTCACTTTAGCCAATATGTGGTTCAGGCAGGAGATGTATAATGTTAACCGTACTGTATGTTCTTATTTTAGACGGGTCAGGAGCATGAGCTGATTGAGAGCATGCCGCTGCTTGAGTGGTTCGCCAATAGCTACAAGAAGTTTGGGGCCACGCTGGAAATCGTTACAGACAAAAGCCAGGAGGGTTCACAGTTTGTGAAAGGCTTTGGAGGCATCGGCGGTAAGTGCTCTCTACAGATTACGATTTGTAGGGAAATGGAAAGACGTTGTCATATATCAATATCTTTTTTTTCTTTTTCTTCAGGAATCTTGCGGTACCGGGTGGACTTCCAAGGCATGGAGTACCAGGGAGAGGATGATGAGTTCTTTGATTTAGATGACTACTAGGTAGTCGGGACTGACACAAAATTCAAATATAAGATTTTCCCCCTTCACCTACCCCACAAACGGCAGGGGAGCGAAGGAGATCGAATCAGCAGGAGGGAGAATAAGAATTTGAGAAGATGGCGGATGGTCTGCGTGTCCCTGGCTTTAGAATACAGCGACTCAATCTCTGGACTGGAAGAGACTGAGTTTTCTCCTCTCCACTAATTACCAGGTCATCGCAACAGCATGGCCATGGCCCATCTGCCTGTCCTGCCTCAGCTCTTCACGAAAACACTCTAGGCTTTCAGATCTACTTTTTCTTCCCTTCTAATCTCACTCCTTTTCTTCCTTTTGCCTCTCCTTTTATAATGGCATCTGCTGCTGTTGTATTTTATTCAAATGTATTATATTTTCTCTTATTCAGTGTATGAAGAAAGCAGTAGCAAATGATTAGATCTGTGCTGCTTACCTCTAGTCACCTCAAGCCCATTGCCAGGCCTGCGTTTTAATTTCCTGGTTAACCCAGACATGATTTGTTGCCTTGTTTCTGCTGTAAACCAGTGTGGTGGTGGTGGTGATGCACTCTGAGCCAGCGGTACACCCTGCTCCTCCCATCGCATCGTGCCCACATTGAGGCGTTTCTTGCTCTCAAATGGACCATATAGTAACTGGACCCATCCCTTCTTGAAGACCGAGAACCGTCTTTCACAGTACATTTCCCTCACTTGTTTTCCTCAGCCCCCAGGAGATGCTACTTCTCAAAATAAACTATATATGAGTGCCTGAATTTTGCAGTTTGTGAGATGACAGCACAGTGTACCAGCATCTGGACCCTAACTTCAGCCTCCTGCTGTTTCCGAACATAAAATCTTAGCTCGAGCCTTCAGCACTCATTGGTATTCGACGGCTTTATGCATGGGAATGTCCTTTCGGACCGATTATGGGGTGAGGGTGGGGGGTTACTGTGTTAACTGTGATGTGTGAGTGAGTATATGTCAGTTTGGCTGTTTAATTCCCTTTTTAAAAAGTCACATCTCAGAGTCTGTGACCCGCCACTGATTACAAAGCCTCTAAGTTCTTTCCATTTTGTCCAGTCATATTTTAACAACAGATTGGTTTTTAGAAAGACAAGCTGCAAATCAATATTTTGGACCTTTAACAATTGTGGCATGGTGGGTTTCTACGCCTGCTAAAACGAACACACAATCCGATCATGTAAAAGAGAAAAAAAAATATTCGAAATACGGGCCCACGATATTTTAGCAATTGTTGTATATTTTCTCATTTTCTTTGATCCATCACTATTTTGTATAAATCATTTGTTACATCTGGACACAGACATTAAACGTTCTCATTGTTTGCAAATTGCACTTATAGCTTGTTTATTTTGCGAGCATCTTGATATGCTTTTATGAGTTCGAAGTTCGACAAGATTATTTCGCTGAATAAATTAACACAGAGGAAGTCAATTATAAGCAGTTTAACAGGAAAACATTATTCTGGTATCTACAGAAATGCGTTTATTAGTTCAATTGTTTAGACCTAATGATAATATTTGGCTGCAGGCATGGATGTCACCAGCAAACAATTAGAAATATTCTTAATATGTGAATCAGTGGGGATAACCCCATTCTTTACCCTAGTACCAGACCGAAGCCAATCGCTGTTCATTTTACAAAACGGACAAAACCCTTTTTGTCATTCGATGACCAACCACGAATATTGTTACAGATTATATCCACCTTCGATTATGACGTCCTGTGTCTGTAACCGCTTTGTACCTTAGCAGCAGAAATGATCCAATCACAGCGCGGACAACGCCCATTTGGCGCACGGTTTTTTATTTGCCAGCCAATGAGAGAGTTAGACTCGAGGCTGCTGTCTCCGCCTCCTTTCGTGACGTGAATGTGTCGCAGGGCGGGGTTTCCATTTTCACTGCGAGTTTCGGGGAACAAACATGGAGCCGGAGATGGAGGACAAAACCTTAGAGCTGATGGTGAGTACTCGGGTGCGCTTTGAAAAACATCATCTTGTATTTTCTCAAGACTTTAGGATGTATAAATCTATATTAGCGGTTATAAGGGCGGCCTGGTTGAATATAACCAGCTTGTGGAGTGGGTAGGGATCGGCTGAGTTGAGAGAGGAAGGAGGGGTGAGGAGAGAGAGAGAGAGAGAAAGAAATGGCTGGCTCGACGGGCCCTGCTGTGTATCGCTGGCTCACTTGGTCGTTTTCGCGTCTCTCACCCGTGTTTTCTCCTTGAAGCAACAGCTGAGACGTTAGTAGACAAGGCGAACAGTTGTTCTTGGTGGGGGCTGAGGGTTTTTATTGAGCTAGTCGCGGAGGCGAAGGAAGGGAAGCTGCCGCGGCGTCGTGGTGAGTCCGAGTCTCATCGACTTTAGCCGGTGCCTTGAGCTTCACTGCGGCGCCTCTGCGCCACTCAACCCTGTCTATAATTTGGTCCCACAGACGAGTTGTGTTTCATACAAAGTCTCAGAACACTTAACTATGTTCTAAAGTGTTCAAAATAATCATCTCTCATTCACAATAACGCAACAATTACTTCTCACGACACATTTTAACTGGACTTTAAAGCTGCGTAATAGGAAGTAACCGCTCGTGCTGTCAATTTCAAATAACGTTTCTGAGCCAAACGATGAGCTAATATAAAAATATCGTTAACTAATACAACAATCGAGTTTGGATGAGTGAATATTTGTGTTTTAGTAACCACACTTTGTTTTTTTGTGTGTGTGAAATACAAACGTTCATTGTTGATGTGAAAGCAGCATTGATAGCAAACGGCTAGGTGGCTAACCACATCAAACCATTAGCCTACGCGAACTAATTACGATATTTTCTTGTTAAACGCGCTGTTTTTTTGTTTCACAGTTATTCTATGAAAGACTTACAATACAAATAAACGAAATTCCTCAAAAATGGTCTTTTACTTCTAACATGAAGCTTTTGATATTAAAATTGATTTTTGACGTGATTTGCATAGTAGTCTCATTATTAATTTTTAAATATAACATTTATGTTCTAAATTTAAAACACGTTTTAGTGTTAGTATCTTTAAAAATAAAAGGGTATGACTTGTTTAAATGTGCTCTTAATTAATAAGGCTGTGTCTGTATTAATATCTCTCCTAGTCAATACAATAACATTATAGAATCAGTTTTGCAGAGTGGATTTGCTTCTTGTTGCCATGGATACTGTGAAAAGGGTAGGAGTGAATGCACTTGAGTTTGTCCACTTGTATTGTGAAGCTTGAGGAAGACAGATAAATGGCTTTTGCTTGAAGATAACAAGCCATGCGCATTTGTGTATAGACTGCAGAGACTCATAATAAATCTACACTTCCTGCTCTGCTGACCTAGAAAGATGATCTGAAATGAATCCCAGACTTTGTCATCATGTGTCAGACTGGGTTATTATTGTTAACTAAAACCATAGAAAGTATTTTTGTTATTTGGGGGAAAAATTTAGGTTGTCAAGGCAGGTAGCTATTTCCCATTTTTCATTTAGTTTAACTTTATGTACTAAACTACAGCTAAAACTAATATATATATATATATATATATATATATATATATATATATATATATATATATATATATATATATATATATATATATATATATATATATATATATATGAAAAAAAAATTACTAAAATAAAAAATAATCAAATGGAAAAAATATATATTAATAAAGTATACTATCTCAGTGCTGCTAAAATAACGCTGGTGTCAGTGTCTAGCTTTAATATCACACTGCTTTATTTAGTCCAGAGAGCCTGAGTTTCTAGAGTTTGGCTGATATTCAGTGATTATGGATTAAAGCAGGTGCTGAGTCGTGGATATTAAGAGCAATGATATGGATGGTATCATCTCTATCGTGGCTGTATTTGGGATGTAAGCATATCCTTGTGGTGGCCTTGGCTAGGGGACAGCTGTTGACACCTTACCCAAACACCCACACGCCCTGCCCGATCCCACATCTTTGCCGCATGCTGATGGAGAATCTGTCAAATTATTCAGCACACACAGATCGTAGGCTGGTGCTCGGTCCTTTCATCTGCTTTCCAACAAACAATGCAAAGTGATTATGAACGTATGCGAGCAGATGATGAAAGGGTGGGTTATGTATAGGAGTGGTTCTGATTCATATTGTGTTCCATCTCTTTGAATTCTTGGTCTAGTTTGATTTAAAGCAGACATTACTATTGATTTATAAAAAAAAAAAAAATGTGATTTCTTCTGCAGAACATCTCTGTCATGGACTCGCAGACTGCAGACCGCTCCCCAAAGATCACAGTGATTAAGGTGAGATGGACAAGCCGTACCTCAGTAAAGTTTGTCAAAGTCTAGTAAAATAATAAAGGGATACAACAATAAGGATCTATTGAGTAGCCTCTTCCTGGACTATGTGGGATTTTCTATATTGAAGTACTGTTGACTTAGGGGTTTGTTGTAGGTCACGGCCTAATCTGAGTCTGGAAAACCTCAGTATCCATTTCCGCGGGCTTTTATTTTTTTTCTGTGTTTAGATTTCCTCTTGCATTTTTGAGATGTCCTGCATAATTACATTGGCCCCAAAATCATCTGGACACTTGCACTACTGTTCAAAAGTTTGGTGCTGGTGAGATTTTGTACTCAGCATGGCTGCATTTATTTGATCAAAAATACAATAAAATGGTAATGATATGAAATTATTACAATTTAATATAATTTTATACAATATATACAATTTAATATTACTCCAGTCTTCAGTGCCGCATGATCTTTCAGAAATCATTCTAATATGTGGCCTTGCTGCTCAAGAAACATTTCTTGTTGTTATCAATGTTGAAAATAGTCGTGCTGCTTAATAAATTTTTGTAAACCATGATAGCTTTTTTAGGATTTTTTTTTTAATGAAAAGAACATAATTGGTTTGGTGTAGAACTCTTTTGTAGCATTATAAAAGTACTTGGTGTCATTTAAATGTGTCCTTGTTGAGGGAAAGTATTAATTTATTTAAAAGAAAGAAAAATCTTACTGACCCCAAACCTTTGAACAGTGATGTAAGACGCTTCAAAATACATGAATTTCATATGAATCCAAGTGGCATGATCTGCAGACATATGATTCTAGACTTCCCAGGTCTAACTTCATATTTTTAACTTTTAACGGAGCCAAATGTATTCTAGTGAATTTGAGATCAGTTCCCCTAAATCTCGTACAGATGTTTTAGCAGAGTAACCACACATTAGATCATGTTTCTAATTTCTGACTACCAGAAAATGACAGAATCTTTATCTAAACTTTTCTACAAAGAAACAAACATTCTTGTTTATGCTTGAAGTTTGTTTGTGCCAGTTTTCTTGAAAAATGTGTTTGTATCACTTAAGTGCACAAGTACCGCTGTATGTACAGAACATCAAGTGAGATGAGTTGTTTGGTATAAATAGCATGAGAATTTCTTATAGAAACTCCTATTATTGCATATTGAGACAGGAACTGTATGTGGCTCTTCTAATAGTAGAGCACCTGCAGCACTGTTCTTTGCCAAGGAAATGCATCTATGTTAGTATGTTTCACATTTTTCCTTTGCCCAAAGAAAATAACAGATTTTCTTTTGTCTCATCTAATATATATCTATTTATTTGTTTTTCCTTTTACCTTTTGTTTTTTCCTCCCAGCCTACTTTTATCTGTCCTCAGGTGAGTAATGGACCCTTGACAGGCTCTAGGAAGCGGCCGTCAGAGGGAAATTACGAGAAGGAGAAGGACGTGTGCATCCAGCTCTTTGATCAGTGGTCTGAGGCAGACCAGGTGGAGTTTGTGGAACACCTGATCTCACGCATGTGCCATTACCAACACGGCCACATAAACTCCTACCTCAAACCCATGCTCCAAAGGGACTTCATTACGGCACTGCCAGGTAGCGCACACACACACACACACACACACACACACACACACACACAGTCCTTATTCTGAAAATGCCATTTACAATGGAGGGTGTGTCCATTACTCTTAAAATATAGCCTTAAGATTAAAGAGACCATGTTTGTCTTGGCCTGCTTTATCTCTAAAGTTGAAATCAAACTTGAATCACAATTCATCAGTGTATTTTATTCTTATAGGGCCCTATGAAATCCATTTTATTTTTTCCCGAATTCTGTTTTAATTTATTATTTTTTCCAAATTCCGTTTGAATTTTTCTGGACTCCTTTTTAATGGTTAAATTGAGTTTCATTAATCAAAAAGCATGTCTAATTAATTAAAATCATGAAACGTATACAATTTAGCATCAATTTATTAAAAGTTTAACAAAAATCACATTTAGGGCCCTATGAAATGTTTTATTTTTTATTGTTACCAAATTCTGTTTATTGTTACCAAATTAAAACATGCAATAAATATTGTGTGACTGTTCCTTAAAAAAATAGTTAATAGTTAATATTTAATTTTTCCAACAGTGGTAGTAGTATTACGTACATTCTACTGAATAATAGTAATATTTCTGGCGCAATATCTTCAAGTTAAACCAAACTTTTATTTTGACGCGTTGGTGTGAATACCTTTAAATTTCTGTGTATATGACGCTAGTTTTACTCAAATGAAACCATAAAATGCTCATGAAGTACTCTCAGAGCAGTTCTGGAGATGTTGTTCATGTATTTATGTCCTCATTTAGTGAGATGGCAGACGCTGAAATCACCACAAGCGTCACACGCTTCATAAGGTGTAGTAAACAAAATGCGCGTCTGCGTCATTCATTCACACGGAGACACGAACATGCAGGATTCATATTTAATTAGTCTTTTTGCGGTTTAATATTTACAGATACTAGTCCATGTCGCGATTTGATTGAAGGTTAATGACCTAATTTTGATTAATTCATCCAAATTTTGACACATTCCGTGATATAGATATACATTCATTTAGCAGACTTTATCCAAAGTGACTTACAATTGAGGGGATTAAGGAAAGAGAAAGCAAAGTTTTTCTTTTTTTTTGTTTTGTTTTAGGATGCTGTCTAATGTTGATGAAATATGTCAACATTTTATATTTCGTGTTAAACTGTAAGTTCCGTTTTTATAACTGGATTCTGTGATTCCATCCGCGTTTTCCGCATCGTGGAAATCATAGGGCCCTATTCTTAGAATAAAATCCCTGTTTGTATTTCAACAAAATATACCATTGACACAACCATTGAAATTTTGTGGCCTGTAAGATTTTTTTTTTTTTGGAAAGAAATCAATTTTATTCAGCAAGGATGCATTAAATTGATCAGAAGTGACACTAAAGACATTTGTGATGTTGCCAAAAATATCTATTTCAAATAAATTAACTTTCTATATCAAAGAATCCTGAAAAATGAATCATAGTTGCCACAAAAATATTAAGCAGCACAACGCTGATGATGGAAAAAAAGAAATGTTTCTCAAGCACCAGATCAACATATTAGAATGAAGTTTTTCATTTTAGCTGACATCATCAAACCACCTTTTTTGCTTTTTTTTAACCCCCTCTTGCATTCTCCAATCTCCATGTTTATCATTAATGACTACTTTGTACTATCCAGTCCCTTCCTGATACATACATTTTAGCCCCCCCCCTTTTATTTTATTTATATATATTTTTTTAAATGTGCTATTTGACTTAAATGAAATGACTCTCAATTTTGTCTTCCAGCTCAGGGTCTGGATCATATAGCGGAGAACATCTTGTCCTTCCTGGACGCACGCTCGCTTTGTTCGGCTGAGCTGGTGTGTAAAGAATGGCAGCGTGTGATATCCGAAGGCATGTTGTGGAAGAAGCTGATCGAGAGGATGGTTCGGACAGACCCGCTGTGGAAGGGCCTTTCAGAGAGACACCAGTGGTGAGTCACAGTGCTGATATGACTGTTTACATCCCCCAAACCCCCTCATTTATACATGAGTTTAACAACAACCTCGTCATTATCTCTCAGTGGTGTAATTCTCCACCAGACATCCTGGGAACCTCCATTTAGACTGTCTTGTACATCTTATTTGGCCTTGAATTATGAAGATGCTTGTTTATGTCAGTTTATCAGGGATGTTTATTGCTGTTTCATAGGGAAAAATACCTGTTCAAGAACCGCACAACAGAAGTTCCTCCAAACTCATACTACCGCTCTCTGTATCCAAAAATCATTCAGGACATTGAGGTGGGCAAAGCAACCATCATTTGTTTCTCTCTTGTCCTTTTATGAGTGTAAAACGATGTTAGATCTTGTCTGCTCATGTCATGTTTTTAAGGAAAGGGACGTAGTAAGCGTTTGTTTGTTCATTTGAACGAGCAGGACCAGTGATTACACCTCAGGGGTAGGCGGCAGGCCTCATGTTACCCAGCTCTTTGTCTTCTACATAGCTGCGCTCTGAGTAATCAGAGTATGCAGCCATCAGCTATTTTAATACTACATTTTCAAATGTAATGATAAAACAGGCTGCTTTTTTAGTTAATGTCAGTGCACAATAATTTTTAATCAAATAAATTAGTGATGCCTCTTAGCATTGTAGCTAAATTGCTGATATATGACGTTGCTGTTCCTGTTTCCAGACCATCGAAGCAAACTGGAGATGTGGCCGACATAACCTGCAGAGGATCCAGTGTAGGTCGGAGAACAGCAAAGGTGTTTACTGCCTTCAGTATGACGACGAAAAGATCATCAGCGGTCTACGCGATAACTCCATCAAGGTGTGACCGCACTCTGCTAGTGTATTTCTCCTGAACCTCGTGTGGGTTTAGTGAAGTCAATACCAGTAAAAACCACACAGTCTTGAGTGCATCCATACGCAGGTGTCATTTAAAAACACTAACCACATCTGACTTCAAGCGTATTCTCGTGAATTACGCTAATGATGTTTAATCATATTTTGCAGATGTGTGATTTTTGTTTGGCTGGTTAGAGTAACATGAATTCTCTTTAAACACCTCTATAAACAGAAACATGCTTCAATTTTAGATTTACACTTTTAAATCTCTCCCCTTCTGTATTATAATACTGAAACTAGAGAGAGGGTATTGAAACAGGTGAGATGATTCAAGCCACACTTTCAAAGGCAAGAATGACTATTGATGCTGGTTATATGTAGGGGTTGGTTATTTTTTTTTTTTACTCATAGTATTAAACTCTGTGGGATAGTCTCATGTTCTTACTGCTCTTGTTGTGGGAGAGAATTTCAGCAAGTGTATCTCTAGGGATATGTCATGTAGGTGACAATATCAGTATAAGGTGATTGTTATCAATTTTAGGCAGGAAAAATTTAAATGGCAAATATAATTATTAAATGTAGTGTTTAAATTGAGGTCAGTAAAGGGAAAGAAATTAATAATTGTATTCAGCAAGCATGCATTCAGTTGGTCAGAATTGACAGTAAAGACAAGGATTTCTATTTTAAATAAATGCTGTTCATTGAACTTTTTTTATAAAAAAATAAATAAGAAAAATCTCAAATATAAAGTAATATTAAGTTCTTTTTAACATTGAAGATAAATGTTTCTTGAGCAGCAAATCAGCATATTAGAATGATTTCTGAATGATCATGTGACACTGAAGACTGAAGTAATGGTTGCTGAAAATGCCATCACAGGAATAAATTACATTTTAGTTAAATATATTCAAATAGAAAAGTTATTTTAAATTGTAATTATTGCACAATGTTGCTGTTCTTACTGTAGTTTAAAGATCTTATTTCAAAAATATTAAAACATCTTACTGAACCAAAACCTTCCAATAGTAGTTATAATAAAAAAAATTGATTATTTAATTTAATATTTCAATTTATTTAAAGATACTTGATAAAACCTATTACAAGTGTAATTGATTGACCATAATAATACAAATAGTTGACTAAATAATGGTGCATCCCAACTAGAAAGGAATTTTTTTTTTTTTTTTTTTTTTAATGAGTTTGATCTAGTTAACAGAACTTTTATATTTGACATTGTGAAATTCATGGTGTTTGCAAATGTAAAAAGACGTCATATGTGTGTTTGCATTCAGATATGGGATAAACAGACTCTGGAGTGTTTGAAGATCCTGACGGGGCACACAGGCTCTGTGCTGTGTCTGCAATACGATGAGAGAGTCATTGTTACCGGCTCCTCTGATTCCACTGTCAGGTCAGATTTCTATCGTTCTCTCCCTCTCTATAAGTCCTCTGTTCATTCCCCCCCCCCCCCCCCCCCCCCCCCCCATCACTCCACATGTCTGTTCAGCTGGAATGAATAAGGGACTGATAAAATCAGTTCTGACTTTGCTTGCCTTCTCTTTTTACCCAGAGTGTGGGATGTGAACTCGGGGGAGGTTCTGAACACTCTGATCCATCACAACGAAGCCGTGCTCCACCTGCGATTCTGTAACGGGCTGATGGTCACCTGCTCGAAGGATCGCTCCATCGCAGTTTGGGACATGGCCTCTCCTACAGACATCAGTCTCCGCCGGGTTCTCGTCGGACACAGGGCTGCCGTCAATGTGGTCGACTTTGACGACAAGTACATCGTCTCTGCCTCTGGGGATCGGACCATAAAGGTCAGCGCTCTGATCTCTGAATGACCGTTATCAGCTGTCAATCAAACCACAAATCAATGCTCTTAAAGTTTTATCTGATTTCATATGTATCAGGCCCCATCCTGTCTAAGTGTATTGGTTCTTGGTGACAATAAGCTGCAGTGGACTAGACTATATTGTCATGCTGCTAGACTAGTCTGCTAGTTCTGTCCAAAGCACAGAAGTTCCCAGCAGAGGGCAGCAGTGTAATAGTGTCTTAATTCTCTGTAGACTGCAGAAGTGCTATAGTCCACTGCTCTTGCCCAGAGTCCTCTTCAGCACTCATTCTGTAGCCTCTCTAGATGCTGGAGTCGGGGCATTTGGGATTTCAGAAACAGACAGCCCTGATCCAGCCCACCCATCACTCTGGGATGGGTGCCAAGTCATTCTGCAGCCCCCACCCTATCAAAACATTCCCCAAATAATGAGGCAGGGCAGTGAGGGCTGGTGTGTGTAGATGTCTGGAGATGTTTTCTCATGCACACACATGACTTCTTGAGTTTAAATGCACTGGTACTTTATTAAATATGTCTACGGATTTTTATAAAGAAAGATGGCAGTGATTAGGAACAGGTTTAAAGTGTTTAATGTTTAATCTTGTTGTGTGATCTAATGTGTTCTGCAGGTGTGGAGTACAAGCACCTGTGAGTTTGTTCGGACACTAAACGGTCATAAGCGAGGAATTGCCTGTCTGCAATACAGAGACAGACTTGTGGTCAGCGGCTCCTCAGACAACACCATCAGGTGTGTGAATCAGCAATCATTCAAGTTTGTTTAATAGCAGTTGAGTGAATCTCAAGAAATGTCAAAAATATACAGGTGACATTTCACCCCAGAATAATTAAGTGCGTTTTTACCAGTAAAACATTGTTTTTATTATTGTTTTATTTATTTATTAATTTTATCTCATTTATTTTATTTCATTTAATTTTTTTTAAATGTAATATACAGTAATGAAAATATCAGAATGATTTCTGAAGGCTCATGTAACACTGAAGACTGGAGTAACAGCTGCTGAAAATTTAGCTTTGCATCACAGGACTAAATTAGATTTTAAAAGATATTAAAATAAAAAAAAATATTTTAAATTATATTTCAATTGTCTCATTACTGTTTTTACTGTATTTTTGATCAGAGAAATGTAGCCTTTGTGAGTATAAGTTAACCTAATTCAGAACACTTTCTTTCTTTTTGTATATTTATTTTGTTTCTTCATTTAATTTCATTAAATCAATTCGGCTACAAGAAGTGCTACCATGGTCTATGAACTAAATTTAGGCATAATTCCTTTATGTAATGAAAATAAAACAAATGTTTGAGTTTAATTGGTCTGAAAATAATGTGCAAAAAAATCATAAGGGATTTTATTTTCTTCATGTGAAGTGTAACCTAATTCTTTGTTTTTCTTGTTGGTGTAATTGTTCTTTTTGGGGATAAAAATGTGACCTGGATTCAGCCAGTTAGCATTCTTTACTCCTATGATTTATTTTCTCACAAAATTTGTGTTAATTTGTTTCTCCAGACTGTGGGATATCGAGTGTGGAGCTTGCTTGCGGGTTTTGGAAGGGCACGAGGAGCTTGTTCGCTGTATTCGCTTTGATAACAAGCGGATCGTGAGTGGAGCGTATGACGGGTACGCCTGAGTCTGCTTAGTTCAAAGTTGAAGGAAGTTTTATTGTCATTTTTTGCTTTGCGGTGCAATGAAGTATAACATAATGTGGAAAAACAATTTTTGCAACTGTTTGGCGACAGCCAAATAAGACTGGGATGGGAAATTCTTGTAAAAAGTCTCAAAATAAAAAAGTATGTAACATTGGAAATTGAGATGCACTTTTTAAAATAAATCTATTAGCAAACTCTCTCCTTGATCTCCTCCTGCTGCTATTGCTGAAACGTAGTGTAGTCTGGGGGATTAAATTTAAGCAGTTTTATTTTTGATTTTTTTGTCTGGATTATGGCTGGTTTATTCCTGGCCTTAATGTGAATGATCTCTTTATTCTCACGTCTTTAATTGCACAGTTGCATTTGTCTGCTCCCAGTGCTCCGGTCATTAATCTGATACATGAGCAGTGCACAATACCCCCACAGCCGAGGGAGCAGTCACTTTTAATCCCACAAAGCCCACAATTGAATCACAGATTATCTGTAGATTGTGTGAAATGCGCCTCTAGAGCTGCTTTGCAACTGAAGAATGAGAAAAAAGGGTATTTTAACTGATGTACTCTGGATTTATGACGCTTTTTTTTTTTTTTTTTTTTGGTGCATTGTCTAATGTTTTTTTTTAATATGTCTGTGTGTGTGCGCAGTAAAATTAAAGTATGGGACCTACAAGCTGCTCTCGATCCACGAGCCCCAGCCAGCACTCTGTGTCTACGTACACTAGTGGTGAGATTCCATCTCCTTGTTTTCAGGCTCCCAAGTTTTTTTTAGTAAGGACAAATCTTTGAATGTGTACAAGACAGCAAGCTTAGCTGCAATAATCTCAGTTGCCCAAATATCAGCTGATTAATTGCTCTGTGACTAAAGTTAACTGCTCTTTTATTCACTCCTAAGAGTCTCTGATCTGTCACTCATCTCGGTCATGTGTAGTTAATCGGCCCTCTGCGCTGTCACACATTTATAGCACCATAGACTTGCGTCACATCATTCCCAGTCTGTGACTGATTTTGATCCAGAGCAGTGTTGTTGTGAAAGGATTGTTTTAATAATAGTCTGTCTGCGTGTAGGAACATTCTGGCCGAGTGTTCCGGCTCCAGTTCGACGAGTTCCAGATCATCAGCAGTTCCCACGATGACACTATCCTTATCTGGGACTTCCTCAACGTGTCGACCAATGGGCAGACGGAAGGACGATCGCCATCCCGCACGTATACCTATATATCCAGATAGCAGGTAGCACACGTTTTGACTCGATTTTAAGTTCACGACTTCACATACATGAAAATACAAACTCTAACTTACACGCATTTGATCTCTTGACAGGGAAGCCCTGGTGGCGTGCGGAGTGTGTGCGAGTGTGTTTGGGGACTGTTCGGGTGACCCAGTCTCTGTGGAAGTGTGCCAGGATCAAAGGTCGAGGAACGCCACCACCACTCCCCTCCCCTTCACCCTCCTCTCTCCATCTGTCCGTTTTATTTCTCCCCCTCTTCAGTCGTTTTGAGGGCCGCCCCATGACACAAACCGCGTCAGTTCTCTTTCTCCCTCTCTGCGGAGGAGGAGGCGGAGAAAAGATGGAGAGAGCGATGCCATTAAGCAGAGAACGTAAGGGTGGGCGTGGAGCCCCCCTCTCACCCCCGCCACCGCGTACAGAGTGACGGCTGCCCCGGCTCCGCCCCCTGGGCCCTTGAACTCTGTATCTATCTTTTGTTTGTTTAATTTTTATTGATTTAAAAAAGAAAAAGATGAAAAACTAAAGGGAGAAGGCAAGGTCTGAGTGCCTTCCTTCCCTCGGGACTGTTCTGCATGAATGAGCGAGCGATGGGACGTGTAACGTGTGCTGGTCAACCCCTCGGTTTCTGTCTTACGTTTTTGCTTTTTTTATGCTTTTCCTTTTTTTTTTTTTTTTTTTCTTTTTTTTTTTTTTTTTTTTTTTTAAGTTGGGAAATTGACTTCATATTTTCTTTTCTTGTGAAATCGTATGAATAATTGTGGTTTTTTGACTCTTCTCCTGATATGTCTCTCCATTTCTCGTTTTTAGCGCTGTCCGTCTCGTTCCCCTTTTCACTGTCTGCTCGTCTAGGTTCTGAATGACCCATAACTGATCTGAATTTAGTTGTAAACAGAATTGTCTCGTCTAAAATGGTGTTGTATATTGAAAAGATTTTTTTAAAAGGAAAAAAAGCGTTATTAATAAGAATAAAGTACTTGACTGTGAAGGAGTGTTAAGAAGCTTGCACAAGCGTGTCGTGTTTTCCGTGTGGGTGTGAGTGTGTGCTTGTATGCGTGATTTGTCCTTTTGAGAGAAAGGCTTTCCGACAGGCCCAGATTTCAGTAACCTGCTGCAGCGACTGCCAAGACCTCCAAAAATCGCAGGGCTCCTGTTCAAATATTTAAGTTTATCTCTTGCTCCGAATATGTGGAAATTGGCAGTACTGTCATTTTCGTCTTATTTGATTTCAGCTTTCCTTATGAACGCCACCATGGCAACAGCCACAATACGAGCACAGTTCAGCGCTGTAGCAATTCAAAAAATGTTTGAACGCTGAGCAATATTTTAGTCAGAAATCTCAAGAATCACAGAGTTCCGTTCTATGTGAACTTCAGAATGGAATTCCATTGAAGTAAGGCATTAGAATGAATGATGGCAGGCTACTGTCAGATTGCGAGACATAAGTGTGGACGTGAGAGAGATGGAGACATTATAAAGAGGGAGGATCAAAGTCAGTCTGCAGACGGGGGAGAGAGAGACGACTACTGCCCAATATGGGTGATCTGGAATGCAGTAGATGAGTACAGACAAACCCTCAAAAGAGTCCTTGTATGTGTTTAAAACTTCTCGGTTTAGCTTTCTTATTGTTTGGAACTGTTATGATAGTTAAACTAGTTCTAGTCTAACATGGTTTGCATTCTGGTGTGTGCCTTTTAGGACTGTAGTTTATACCCTCTGGGTCCACTAGGTGGCAATAAAACTGAGTTTGGACCCCAAAATACACCAAGATAAAACCCATGGATCAAGGCATCCACAAAATAAATATTTTAATAACATGAATAGTATCAAAATATTTCATCTCTCAAGATTTCCCCAGCCCCAAGTGGTTCTGGGACAGTAATTAATTTGCAACAGTAACTGCAACATTTATCATTACAACACTTGCAGGGTCAGTTCAAATAACTCTCTGGAGTGAAAATCAACTCATGTTGTGGCCAGTAATGGATATTTTGTTTAAAAAACGGCCATGAACATCAGTGCAGATCAGTGTTTGCTCACATACATTGTCTTTTATACGCCCTTTTTTCATACTTTTGTGGATTGTGGAGGATTTTACCATCTTATTAGTGGTCAAAATATTTAATTTGACATTCTGTGCTGCCAAATTATATTTACACTACCGTTCAAATGTTTAGAGTCATTACGATTTTTTTTTTTTTTTTTGAAAGAACACTTTTGTTCAGCAAAGATGCATTAAATTGATCAATGATGATATTAAAGACTGTTAAACTGTACTTTTGGACTTTTGATTTCCACAGAAATATCAAGCAGACCAACTGTTTGCAACATTGATAGCAATAAGAAATGTTTCTTGAACAGGAAATCAGCATATTAGAATAATTTTGGAAGGATCATGTGACACTGAATTAACGACTGCTGAAAATTCAGCTTTGCTATCAAGGAAATAAATTACATTTTAAAATATATTAAAATAGAAATGTTACTGTAAATTGTAATTGTTTCACAATACCGGTATTACTGTTATTTTTTTTTTTTAGTTTTTGGTGAGTATAAGAGCTTCTTACAAAAACATTTAAAAATCTTACCAACCCCAAACTTATGAACGGTAGTGTATATCACTCCCTTTAAATGACACTTTTTCATTACATGAATATGAAAGACTCTCGATGCTCCTGGTGAAATGTTAAGTATCTGAGGCAAAACCAAAACCACACGTTCACCAGGAGGTCTAATAATATTTTCTTGACAAATACATTCTGAATGACTTTGGTTCTTGTTTACAATCTCATGGCTCTTATAGGCCCAAAGTTGAATTTAATGAGTTCACAAAGCAGGTCCTTTAATCGCCCTTTTGGTCATAAGCATCCAAGTCGCCAAGTCTCAGCTAATGCATATTATGCCACGCACTTACCAGTTTTCCAGCCATACAACTTCACACAAGTAGAGCTCTTTGTTCTTGTATAGTGGCACTGGACATTAGAGGGGAATTCTTTGGCCTCTGAAGTGCTTGGTCCCCTTGTTGTCAGGGTTTAGTGACTGGACACTTGCCCAGGAGTCTTTGGTTATATTTGCATGATTACACAATGTTTAAGCAACCTTGTCCTTTGACTGTGACTTCTACCGTAAGGTCGGTCCTAAAGCGTAACCTACTTGCGTTGTAAGGAAGAGCGTCTCTAGATCCTCTGTAAGAAGTGATCTTTGCGCAGCAGTCAGTGTTTGCTGTATTACTGGAGTGGTGGAGGGGCTGTGGAGGTCTGCTGGACTCTTTTGCTCCTCTTGCTGACCGTGGTAAAGCTGCAGGGCTGCAGATCGGGCTGCTCTCCTGGAGGGAAGCGTTTCATGAAATGCACATCTCGCTGGTTGGGTAACGTGTTCGGACCTCTGCGCGGTCTGCCCCTTTTGGTGAAGCCAATATACCAGCCCACGTAGCGCGCTGACATCCAAGCGGTGTAGTTATTCTCAAGCATTATCTCGATGAAAATGCAGCCTCCGTTTACGCTGCTGTCTTTCTGGAATGGAAATGCGTACATATTTTCATCAAAAAGAGGCATGTTTAATATACACTCACCGGTCACTTTATTAAGTACACCCGTTCAACTGCTCAGTAACACATTTAATCAGCCAATCACATTGCAGCAACTCAGTGCATTTAGGCATGTAGATATGGTCAAGACAATGTGCTGAAGTTCAAACGGACCATAAGAATGCAGAACAAAGGTGATTTAAGTGACTTCAAATGTGAGGTGGTACCAGACAACTGGTCTGAGCATTTCAGAAACTGCTGATCTACTGGGATTTTCACGCACCACCATCTTTAGAGTTTACAGAGAATGGTCTGAAAATGAGAAAATATCCAATGAGTGGTGAAAATACCTTGAACCCAGAAGTCAGGAGAACGACCATGCTGGTTCAAGCTGATAGAAAGGCAACAGTAACTCAAATAACCACTTGTTACAACCAAGCTATGCAGAAGAGCATCTCTGAAAACACAACACGTTGAACCTGAGACCGCACTGGGTGCCACTTCTGTCAACTAAGAACAGGAAACTGAGGATACAGTTTGCACGGGCTCACCAAAATTGGCCAACAGAAGATTTGGAGAAGGTTGCCTGATCTAATGAGTCTTGATTTCTGCTGCATTATTGGAATGCTAGCATCAGAATTTGGCATGAACGACATGAAAGCATGGCTTCATCCTGCTTTGTATCAACATCCAGGTTGGTGGTGTAATGGTGTGGGCTATTTTCTAGCCACAATTTGGGTCCCTTAGTACCAACCTGAGTAATGTTGCTGAACATGTCCATCCCTTTATGACCACAGTGTACCCATCTTGTGATGGTGTGTTTTCCTGCTGGAAGTGGCTATGTCTCAAAGCTCAAATCATATCAAGCTGATTTCTTGATCCTTGTTGAATCTATGGCAGTTCTGAAGGCAAAAAAGGAGTCCAACCTGGTACTAGCAAGGTGTATGTAATAAAGTGGCTGGTTAGTATAATTAACTCCAGATATATCATTATTCTTGCAAAAAGAAGCTTACTTTTCTTGATCTCTCTGGAATTATTGTCAGTTTTTTCATCAAGAGTCCAACAAAGATGTGCGTTTTATGCGTTTTTCACACTGACAAGTGTCTTCGGGTTGTTTCAAATCAGTGTGTGAATGCCTCTTCAGGGCACAAATGATTTGAAGGATGTTAACCCTACAATATCAAGTTCAGTAATTTTTCAGTAACTCACCTTCCCCACAAGCTTCCCCTTACGGTTCATGCACAAGTAGTAGTTTGTCTCTTTTCCTCTTATTCTCACTTGACTCCCAAAGGTGTCGGCCTCCACCACGAGCTGGGCTTGTGAAGAAACACAAAAATACAAACATACAGGAATATAAATGGACATAATGGACACTTAAATGCATTAGATGCACTGTCGTAGAAATTACAATTTAGCAAGACAACTATGGTTGACATGATTTTTTAACTTCAGGTTTTAGTAGAGAAGTGTGTTAGTGGTTTTAGATGTAATTAGATCTCTTTTTTAAATATTTACTATATATTTATTTATAAATTTACTTAATATAAATTCACATTTATTCAATTAGCATACGTAGTATATATATAAAATACATTTTATATTTCTATATTTTATTATAATTTTACACAAACACACATATATAACTAATACAACTAATTAAAATTAGTTGAAATTCATCATTAATTATTGAATATTATTTATTGTGTATAGTAAGTAGTATACTTATAAGTTATTTACAAAATAACCAATATAAGCAATTAATAATATTTACATTTAAATAGTGTAATTATAATAATTAAAACATTAACACTGCAATTATATTACACACACACACACACATACACACACAATAAATAAAGTTTATATATGTTCTTTATTACACAGATAATATTTAATTAATATTTACATTTTATATAGTGTGATTATAATAATTAAAAATTAATATTGCAATTATATTACACACACAAAGAATATATATATATATATATATATATATATATATATATATATATGTGTGTGTGTGTGTGTATATATTATATATTACACAGACAGATAGATCACAAATAATAATTCTTATGAATGAATCAGTCAGCCATTAAATCTAATGTGTACAGGTAAGCTGACACATTCAGATTATTCCTTACCATATTTATCCCCATCCTCTCCCATGGCGGTGATTTTCTTGCCGAGCACCTGGATGTGTTTTCCGCTGGTCCGACTGTATAGTTGGTAAACCCGATGGTGTTTCCGGCTCAGGCCGTCCCGCACCCCTGTCTGATTCTCTACGTGTACTCCAAAGTTAACATTTTCCACCGCTAACACCTGCACAAACACAGGAGTCAGTCACAAATCACTTTCATTGATTTATGAACTATCAGTTGATATATGGTTTTATTATCAGTAACACATGCAGACTGTAAGCACCTGTAATGGGCTGTAGAACAGTAACACGACCTGGAAGCATCTGGCCAAAGAGAAATAGAAAAGACACATGTGATTGTGTGACATTTGCATTTGTTCTAGTGGCTTTTCTAACTTATGCAGGGGAGACTGAGGTTAGATGGCACACTTTTAATTTTTTGTTAAATATCCCTGGTGCATCAAATGTTAAGATAAGCCAATTGGGTGCAAATGAAAGCTTAAGTCCTTAGATAAAAAAGGGACTCAGTATTACAAAATATTTCGCTTTTTTCAGTTCATGATATTATTTTAGGGTTGGTTGGCACAATGTTAAAAGACTACAGTAGAAGAAAGAAGCAACAAGAAGAAAAGATGAAAATGTTTATTTTAACCCAAACTAACACCATATGTGAGTGTCTGCATGTATTTAAAGATCAATGTTCAAATCTGCTATGACTTGTTAATAATACTTTACACAACCAACCAACCTCACTCACTCTCTTTTCCTAAATGATGTCAGCCAGGCATCATAATGTATAACAGGCCTCCAAATCTACCAAAATGTAATTGATTCCCATTTTTATTAACCAACATTCATATGTTTTACTTTCTCTAATTATTTTTAGCTGGTGGGGTTAAGTGCTTTTTGTTTTAACATAAAAAATAAATAAATAAATGTTGTCCTCACCTCGACAGGTTTTAATCTGTTACTATGGATCAGGAGGGCAAATACTCAAGTGACAATTTTGTGACCACCTGATTATAACCCATGAATGAACCCTGATCCAACAAACTCCGGTCTCTTCTATATTATAACACTTCTTGGTGAACAAAATCTTAATACTGATTTTGATATATGGGTAAATGATGCGGTTTTATTAAATAAATACATGTTTAAAAATCAATCATATACACAATGGCATAGAATCCACCTGTGATGAGCATGCTGTCAATTTCTGAATTGACAGTAAAAATAAATGTCTAGGTGATGTATGTGTCTGAAAAAAAATTAAAAATAAAAATCTGAAATTAATGAAAAAGAAATTCTGGAATAAGTAGTGGTATAATGTTACAACGTTTAAAAAGAATAAGAAAAAGTGAAGGATTTTTTATTTTCAATTGTTTGTTAAAATATTAAAAAAACATCTGGGCACATAATTAAAGTCACTGTGGTGTAACTAACACGCAGGAAGCCATTTTGTTGTCATGTGTCAAGAAAACCATAAAACAGAGGGGATCCATTTAGACTGTGTGCCAGGAGTATTACATAAAAAAAATCACATATTTTAACACATTTTTCAGGTCAAGATGGAGTAAACCAATGTTTGTGATATTCATGGCTAAAAATGTATATTTAAACTTTAAAAATAATAATTCAGCAAAATGTACATATTCTTGGTAGTTTTAATTTATGGTTACATGGCTTGACTTTTGTTGCAAATAGCATTAATTCTCTCTTTTTATTAATTTCAGACACATCCTTATTTGTCATTGACCAACATAGGACTTCTACTACAGTCTAAGCAGGATTCAGACCTAGAAATTTTCATGATGAGTGTGCATGCTGCTGTTATCTGAGGAGACACTGGGTGGGATGTGTTTATTATGAGAACACAGCATCTGCTGAGGCTATCGTCTGACCCAGAGATGGGAAACACAACAAATGCTCAGGCTGGACAAAACGGTGGACCCATCAGTAGATGGAGACTCGCTAAAGCCTTCAACTCAAACTGAATAATTACACGTGAAACTTACAGCACGACAGCAGAGGACAGGATGGACTGCATCGCTCCAGCGCTTCTATCACCCCGGACAGTGAGATCTTTGAGGCGATGGTTTTAAAAACTGGAGCCAAACCCGGACACAGACCCAGGTGAGCATCTGAGCGCGTGTTGGAGGATTGTTCAGAGAGAGTCTTCTCGCAAGCAAACCTGTTCAGATGTATACTGGAGAACGACAGGTGAAAAGCAGGTCATCCTCCTGTGTGACCCCACACTCCACATGACACACTGACAATAGATGGATATTTAAAAGCCTCCCAGTCTTGCAATATGCTCAAGAACGCTGCTGTCTTCACACAAAAACGCAGAATTCAGGGGTCCTCCTGCCCTTTAAGAAGTCTTTGCTAGATTTTCTCCTTTTCCAGGCTTCTTTTGTTTGGCTGTGGGGTGGAAAGGACCCCTCTCTCGCCACAGGACAGTGCGTTTGCTGAATGAGAAGGAAGCGCAGCTGAAGTGGAACGGAGATGGGCGGGGTGCGCGCAGGGGCAGGATGATGATGGGACCGTGTTTCTAGCTCACTTATCATCACCAAGGTGGGGAGATGGAAGAGAAGCGCTTCGCCCGTCCAGCAATAACCGAATTCAAAACTTTCAGCACTTTGAAACTGCTTACATAAACCGAGTGACCTTTTATTAAACGGAAAGCGTTCGGGAAAGTCCGGACGTCCCGCTTAAAGGTGCATTCTGTTATTATTTTAAGTAAAACATTAAACAGTTTTTTTTTTTTTTTTGAGAAATACCACGTGCGATAATATTCAAGTCCTGTCAGTCTTGCAGTAAAAAAGCGGTTTTAATCTACATGGAGCGGGGCGCCCCCTCATGGTGGCCGCCATGTTGACATCACCGTGTCATTCAACTGGACGAGTTACTAATAATAACATTACTTAATGCATAAGGCGTTTTACATTAAAAAAAATAAATTTAAATAAGAGGAATAACCAAACATACACACTCTCTCACGCACAAATCCTTTATAACCAGCTGACTGTAATGGAATGATAAAACAAACAACCCGCTAATAGCTAGCCTACTACAAACATACAAATCTGTCGTGATTAAATCTAGAATATCCATTATATCAATATGTGTAGTGTAAGTCAGAGAAAAACAAATGAACAGGAATAAAATGATAAAGATAAACACACCAGCAACAGTAGCTAGCAAACCATCCTCATGCATCCACACCAACAGGTGTCAGTATAAAGTGTAAAACCACTGATATTATCTTGGCAAATAAGTACCAGCTAAACCTAAACAAACACTTACATAGTGAATCCCTTAAAAATTAGATTTCTGTTAAACCTAAAAGCGGTACTGAGCAATATTAGGCCATATTTAAACACTTCAAATAGGGTGTGAGAGAGGTATGTAAGCAACAAGTCGTTCCAAAATGAACATTTCACAGGGATTTCAGAAACACCGCCCGTTTTTCCCCCTCCTCTGACCACGATGGAACCGCAGACACCCGGGTCAGCCAACAAGCGCCAGCACTGCATGCTCCTCCACCCCCCTTTTCTCGCCCCAGCACCCCTGTGCCCCATCCAGGAGGAGCAATAGATGTGTGCGAGTGAAGGAGAGAGATGTAAATTAGTGGGTAGCTAAACAGGTCACGGCCCGCTTGGCGGTTTTGAACATCCTAAATGAGCCGTGTTCCAAAATACTATAACTCATTTCCTCTCACCTTAAAAATCCCATAATTTCCAGAGACAACAAAAATTTTTGATTAGTGTAATGGTTTGATATTTCAGCTCCACTGGAGAGCATTGAGCAGTTATCAGGTCATAATGATCTGATATTCAATGCATACACACCCAGTTGTGCGAACAGCTATATTAGACTTTAGAGTTAGGAAGCCTGGTTGACTGGATCACACTCACCGTTGTGATTGTATAACCTTTTGTACCAGTATTTCTCTGCTATTTGTCTTTCATTGTCTGGACTTCAGGCCCTCCACCCAGATTGAATTTTTACATGAAGTCCAGAGATCTTCATGTGAAAGGTATCAAATGCGCATTCTCTTTGAATTTCAATATTCTGTTTTAGTTTTCTTGAAAGAACGTTTGTGTTGATTACCACAAAAAAAAATGATTTCAACTCCCTTGTTTTCTTAAAAAATAAATAAATAAATAAATAAAAATCAAGGTTACAGTGTTTTAAAACTTTCAAAAATTTAGCATATTTACCTCTATTGTGAGGCAATTACAACGGAGGTCAATGGGGCCAATTTTTGGAGGATTTAAAAGCAGAAATGTGACTTTATAAAAAGCACTTTCTGTTATGTGCATTCTTTGAGTTATAAAGCTATTTAATTAATCATTTGTATGATTGTTTTAAAGGTCTAGGGTTTATGGCATTGCATTATCATATTGACAAAGCAGTAAAACTGAATTTAAGATTACATAGAACATTTTAGTATTTTTTTTTTTTCACACAAAAATAATATACTATTGAAACAGTGAGTATTTTAACGTTTACAGATTGGCCAGCACACTCTCATAGCAATTTGAAACTATTTTATGTTTTGGCAAATTGGTGGCTAATTTGTATCAGTTCGTAAAATCTCGCTCGTAACCAACTGATGGTTGGGTTTAAGGGTGAACCTTCATGCTTATTTTTTTTTTTCCCTAAAAATTTTGTTTCCATATGAATCACATCATAAGACTTTAAACAAAATTGCTACCAAACTTGTTGGTAGCCAAACAGTTGACGGTAGCCATTGACTTCCATAGTATGAAAAAAAAATACTATGGCAGCCAATGGCTACCGTCAACTGTTTGGTTACCAACATTCTTCAAAATATCTTCTTTTTCTGTCTTCAACAGAAGAAAGAAACTCATACAGGTTTGGAACAACATAAGGGTGAGTGAATGATGACAGAATTTTATTTTTTGGGTGAACTGTCCCTTTATGTTTTCTCATGAAATCGTGTTGGATTTACTCCATTCACTTCCACTGTAAGTGCCTCACTGTGAAGGCCTGTTTACACCAAGGACGGTAACTATAATGATAACAATAAAGTTGTAGTTATAAAGTTTGTTCTAAATTTAAAAGAATAGCAGTCCACACCACAACCATAATGATAACGTCACAGAGTAGCAATCTCATTGGAATTAGTTTCACAGCAATTTTCTTCCAGCTGATGAATGATTAAAACATTGACAGCCAATCAGAATCCATCCTGCTTTAGAGAGCTCAAGCATTTAAAGTAGCAGTTGACATAACTGCAGTATGCGCTTAGAATAAACAATGTTATTGTGCGTCAGAATGAACTCTTGCAGAAATCAACGTTATGACACAACTGTAGACTGAGCACATGATTTCTCAGATACCAAAGCACTTATGAATATCAATATTTGAAATCAAAGGCTCCGTCAAAGCTTTGGCTGAATGGTTTGAATGTGTTCGCAGTCCAGAACCAAGCATAGTTCATCTATTCTCTCAATGGAGTTGCTTCTCCTCCCTTCCAAGCTCTCTCTCTATCTCTCTCTCTTGTTTTTTTTATCCTCCACTCATTTCTCATGTCCAATTCTACCAGTTTCAGACAAAATAGGAGTTTCTCCTTCTTCTGTTCGTCTCCCTCTGTCTCGCTCTTTCTCTTCCTTTTGGCCCATCTTCCATCTTTCCAGACTTTGAAGGGAGTTCAGACTTCTAATATAAGACAGGTCCCTACCACAACAAAGGAGTCAGCTTTGAGTTTGAATAAACACTTTCTCTCCTTTTTCTGCCTGTCTGTACCCCACTCCCATTTTTCCTTCTCTGTGTTATTTCTCTCTTGGCCTGTGCTGAAGTATGAACACTTGTTATGCGTTCTCCATGGTAGCCTTTCTTCTGGAATAGATTAGCAGAACGGGGAGGAAAACCGAAGTCGGCGGAGGGAGATGAAGGTGTAAAAGGGAGTGAAGTGTGAAGAGAAAGGGATAGAGCGATGGAAAAAGGAAGCGAGGAGCTAAATAATGGGGGGAAAGGAGGATTGTGGAAAGACAGAGAAGGAAAGAAGGTCACTGTAGGCAACAGAAACACACGCTGTTTGGCTCGCACCCGGTTTTTCTTTTGAAACTCAGCTGTGATGGATGTCATCACACTGGCGGTTGCGCCCCAAAAGGACTTCCAAATACCTTGCGTGTTTTCGCCGCTTTCACAAGCCCTATTTTCAGCTTCCCCATGCGCTTACATATGCCGTTTTGTCATCTCTGGACTCTTTCCTCGTTCTACGGCTTATTAACCCACACTCGGTCACTTCCCAGCTCGCATTTGCAATGTATAACATTATGAGCTGTCATCACTCCGCTCCCCTTCTCTCCCTCCCGTTTTTCCTCCTTTCTGGCTGGGTTAAAACCACAGGTCTCCTCTCTCTGTGCGCTGGCAAGAGCACATGACCGCAGCCACTGAACTGCAAGTACGTAAATGGACATTCTCTACCTCCTTTCTGCAGAGTGGGAATGAATTTGTTTTAGTGTGCCGATCACAGGTCTCTCGTAACCACACAGACACATGCTCATGTAGATGCACTTTTTGTATGCGTGTTTTGGTTAAAAGAGAATCGTATTGTGGAGTTATGTAGGTACTTCCAGCTTCTAATTAATCCAATCTGCCTGCAATATGTCGACGTAAACGACATTAGCGCTGCCTAAAACATCTGGCCGATTCCAGATTTCTGTAAGTAGCAAGAGGAAAAAAATGTGTGTGCGTTTGAATTGCTAATAGGTAGAACTGTTCCTTTAAGCTTTGTGGAAAAAGTGTTTAACATTCAGGCAGGGCCGTCCTCACAGACTGCACAAATTCCTCAAATCTGTCAGCCGTGCTAGCCAGCTGTCACTCACCTCTAATTTGCTACAACATCATTGACCTTAGGGCTTCTGGCAAATAAACACACACAAAAAATGAAGAAAAAAAAAAATCTTGTCTTGTGAGGAGCAGTTTTTTGTGCTTTTTCTGATGCTGGAATGTTGGGTTGCATTTTCGTCAACTTTTGCAAGAGCTGTGCGACTGCCAGGTGCCTTAGCAAACATGCTGTTCTACAGACTACGTCTGTATATTTTGGGGAGCTGTTGTTTTAACCCAGCCGTTTATGCTGCCTTTTGAGCAACAACATTGACTCAGAAGAATTAACTGCCCTGAATTCATAGAAATGAAGGCTGAGATGAAATATGAGATGGATAAACACAAATAAGAACAGGTGCATTCCATAATATAAGAAACGTGTAATTATTATAATAATATTAATACAATTAAATCATATAAAATAGTTTTTAAATTATATTATTAGTTTAATATATTAAATTATGTAATTTATTACAATTATGTAATGTAATTATTCATGTAATTGTTTTGTGTGTTTATTGTATTATTATAATCATCATACAATTCATTGAATTATTATAATTCATTAAATATTAAATAAAATATTAAAATATACAAATATTACATATTAAATAAATAAAATGAAATATTAATAAATTATGTATTTGTATTAAATTATGTAATTGTCATTAAATTTCCTGGAAATAATAATAATAATAATAATAATAATAATAATAATAATAATAATAATAATAATAATTTACAATGAAATCAAAACCTTATTTTAAAAATATTATTTTAATTATTATTTTAAGTGTATTGTATTGTATTATATATAAAAATGATACATTAAATTATACAATTTATTTTATAATTTAATAAATTATACAATTAGATAAAATTATAATGTATAATTTAATTTATTTTCCTAATTTAAATGCCTGAAAAAAATATTATTATTATTATTATTATTATTATTATTAATAATTTACAAAGAAACAAAAATATAATAAGTAAATGTATTATTATATTAATAATATAATAAGTAAATGTATTATATTAAAAATATATACATTTAATTACATTTTACAATTTATTTTATAATTTAATAAATTATACATTCAGATAAAATTATATTACATAATTAAATTTATTTTCCTCATTTAAGTGCCTGGAAAATTATTATTATTATTATTATTATTATTATTATTATTATTATTATTATTATTATTATTAACAAACATAATTTTCAATTAAAATTACTATTTTCACTTTATACATGCTGTTTACATAATCAGAAACTTTCCTGGTCTAAATGTAAGATGAAACATTTGAGGTAAAACAGCTTTCATGTTTTCTAAAAAGAATGCGTTTTAATAAAGTCTGAGAGTAGGAGTGTTGTGTTTTATGCAGGTACAGCAGTTGTTGTGAAAGCCTAGATAATGAAATATAATGCATCTGACAGATGTTGGGAGGACACACGCATGCACAACCCTGCGGACACACACTCTCACACACACTGAACCCTCTCAAGGTCAAACCCTAATGCACCTCCTGTGCATTTGCCAGTCTGTGGTGTATTTCTCTAGACTCCACCTGCAGATGAGGTTGCACATAGACACTTCAATTCTTAATGTGGTCTTTTCCATTGTTTTCCACCACATTATGTAGATTTAGTGTTCAAAGCAAATGTGTTTAACCATTTAACAATGTTCAGAAAGATGTTCAACTATTTTGTGAAAATAACAGCAGATGTGAGATAAAAGGAAGGATTCTGGGAACTCAGGTATGTTATTCTGATTTACAATAGCTGAGTATATCAAAACAGCTACAATTCACAAATGCATCCAACCATTTAGACGCCTGTCATCAGAGGATTAGAGAATCCACACCGCTTAATCTGTAATAAAGTAGATCAGGATAGTGTATCAATTTGCAATATTAAATACTCTCATATGCAATTAACCATCAAGGCATATCTACATAGCTATGTGTGCTTTGATCCTAAATTAAAATAAATGGGATTGGTTAGATTCTTATGTAAGATTTCACTGCTCATATAAGTTGGTGGTTTGGGCTAAACTACAACTGTATGAATGTCATATAGCCCTAAAACATTTTTGAGAACAAAATCTGATTTAAATGCATTACATGTGGCTATTTGCCACGTGCCTCATCTGTTTTCACTTATAATAAGAAAGTTTGACTCAGGAGCACTGCTGCTGTCCCCCTTCGGACATATAGAGAACTGCATGAAAAAAAAAAGTGTCCAAATGTTTCAATGTTTTGTAATTACTGACATGAAAGTCACTACTTCTAAATATATGCAGAACAGATCGTGTTTTAAACTTTGTTCTGTTAAATGTTCTGATCTACAAAAAGTTGGTGTTTCTCATAACGCATGAATAAATAAATACACACAAAAATTATATTTATTAAATGATATTATATTTATTAATATGAAAATATAAAGTAAATACTATTTATTTGATTGCTTATACTTCCAATTTATTTATTTTATATTTTCAACGTGAATATTTTAATCTATTTAATTAATATTTTTAAAATTGAAAATGTATTTGTTTAAAAATGACTAAATAAATAAATAAATAAATAATATTTATTACATTATGTTGCATATTTATCTATTTATTTATTTATTTATTTATTTATTTATTTTTCAGCATATAATTATTTTTTTTTTCCTGGCCAAAATATGTTTCAAATATATATATAACATATGCTGGAATATAATATATTTGGGCAAGAAAATTCATTTATAAATACATGAAAATAAATTTTCTTAAATCTTATAATGAATTTTGGGTAAAAGTCTTAGAAATGTTTATACAAATTTTAGAAATGTTTATAAAATTTATAAATATATACAATTTATAAATGTTATAAATATTTTATAAAAATGTTCATAAACACTTTGAACCATATAAATATAAATACAAAATACATTGAAATTATATTTATGTAAATAGATTTTAAAATATAATATATATATATATATATATATATATATATATATATATATATATATATATATATATATATATATATATATATATATATAAAATTTTATTTTATTATTATTATTATTATTATTATTATTATTATTTATTTATTTATTTTTTTTTTTCATTTTTTGTTTTCATCCTGACTGTTGAGTTGGTTCAGCATAGATGAGAATGACTCAGAGCATCACATTTGTGCCAATAGCAGTGTGGCTGCGGGCTGATTAGCTCAGCCACTCCATAAATGTCTGTTTGTCTTCTGTGGGAATCCTTGAGTTGACACAGCTGAGAAGCAGGTGTTATTCAGCGGGTTCCTCCCCCTGTCCCTCATTCCCTTCATCTTCACTATCTTCTGTACTCCTGAGTCCTGTCCTTCCAGCTGCTCTTTCAATCTATCTTCATTCTGTGTGTCTTTAACTTGTTGTTCTTGTCCCCCCACCACCAGTCTCCACATACAGCAGGCCTGCCAGTACATATCCAGCCCTACTAGTCATGTTAAAATGACAAACCTTGTCTATGTCTTTGTGTATGTGTGATGTAGGAGCATGTTTATGTGTGTGTGTGAGAGAGAGACGTTGAGGGCAGTGCCCACATTCCTATGGCATTCTTGACATTCTCCGTCTGTGGCACTCTGCCCCATCTCCACACTGTCTGTATGTGTGTGTGTGTGTGAGAGAGATTTGAAGCGTAAATGAAAATGTACACTTTGTTCTCCTGATTGGCTGCCGCAAGCCTGCGGGGAGGAATGGGGTAATTAGCAGAAGACTCTGCCTCCACCCCGTGGCAGTTCACGAAGGTGCAATTAGTATATAGGTCTGCATCTGCAGTCAGCACCATGCTGAGCTTCCAGTTCATGCATTTTGAGTTTGCAAGGCAGCACTGCAGGTCTATTGATATTTCTCTTTCTTCTAGTTCTGCAATTAATTCAGTTTGAACTGCTTTATGTAAATTCATTTTTACTTTTAATTATACAAAATAAATAAATAAAAATAAATTAAGATTAAAATGTTAAAATATCACATTTGCATTGTTAGTATGTTCTTTATTCATGCAGAAATATGATTAATCTTTTCTTTATTGCATCTTTTTAAACATTTAGACTTCAAAGATGGTATTATGCTAACTATTAAAACCTAAGCCTAAGTAAAACCTAAGTTTAACTAAAACAACTTTTTTTACTCCAAGACTCCAAGCCCTGGTGATTCCTTCTGGAAAGGAAAATCAAGTATTATTGCACTGTATTTGGTGCAATGAAAATGATCATTGACTTTATTGTCATACACTGCTGATCAAAACTTTGGAGTAACTAAGATTGTTTTTTAATTATTTTATTTTATTTTATTTTATTTTATTTTATATTTTAATTGTTTTAATGTTTTAAAAGAAGTCCCTTATGCTCACCAAGGCTGCATTTATTTGATCAAAATACAGTTAAACAGTTAAATTTGTGGAATATTGTTACAATTTATAGAAATGTTTTAAGAAATGGTTTAAAATTTATTTTTCTTTTAATAGAAAGTTCAAAAGAATTTTATTTCATGTTATAAATATCTTTACTGTCACTTTTGATCAATTTAATGCATACTTGCTTAATGAATGTATTTCTTTCTTTCTTTCTTTCTTTCTTTCTTTGTTCCTTTTTTACTTACTCCAAGCCTTTCAATGGTAGTGTATTACGGTTTCCACAAAAATATTAAGCAGCACTGCTTTAACTGTTTTTAACATTGATAATAACAAGAAATGTTTCTTGAGCAGCCTAAATAAATAAATAAAGGAAAAAAATTAAAAAATAATTAAATTGTAATAATATTTCACAATATCACATTTTTACTGTATTTTTAAACAAATAAATGCAGCCTTGATAAGCATAAGAAAACTTCTCTCTGTTAAAGTTAAATTTCTTATTATTATTCTTCAAATTTTTGACCGGTAGTGTAAGTTATTGACTATTTAAATGTATAATATCTATAAATATCTATTTATTCTATTGTCAAAGTTTTTGACTGGTAGTGTAAGTTATTGACTATTTAAATTTGTAATATCTATAAATATCTGTTTATTTTATTGTCAAACTCGGTTCTGAAGCCTCAGACTATTTAGATTATAAACAGTGGCGCGGTTGTGTAGCCTAATGCTGTTGTAGGTCAATCTGCATTTATGGAGTTCACCAAAGGCTAATGTAGGCTACAGACTAATTCAAAATCATTAAACCACTCTGGTAAAATCAATTCAGAGATAGAAGGAAAATGAGCTTTTAATTAGTGCCAGTCTAATGTCTGGACCACATGACACCCTGAAATTAGTAAGGGTGGTTACATTAAGAAAACAAATAAATAAAAAATGTATATATGTAAATTTCATCCCTATATTCAGTTATAACTCAGTATAAATTTAATTAGGCTTTTTGCAGCATAAAGCCACACAATATTCACAATATGTGTTTTATATGGTCCTAAACAGGGTGCAGCGAAGGGGGATTAGGGGGAGGGGTGTCAGAGACCTCTAATTAAATTTTGATCGCGCTCCTGATAAGTACAGTGTATGTACTGTACACTGTTAGACATTTCAAAGGGTTTTTTTCCAGTAACTTACTCGCAACACTGTTGCCAGTAAGTTACTGTAATTAAGATTTACAGTAGCAAACTGTATTTGATATACAGTTGCAAACTGTTCTGTTTTACAGTAAATTACTGTAAAAAATCCAATTCATCAGTATACTACTGTAATTCATTAATTTTAATATAGATTTCATTAGATTAGATTATTTTTATATAGTAGTCATTTTATTTTTACTCTACATAGGTACTACTGGCATTCAATTAAAACAGACACAATAATTACAAAATATCAAATTCTTTATTTAAAACATTGCATGTATATCACTTAAAATTACAGTCTTCCAATGCTGGAACAGTGCATCTTCATTTCTCCTGTTTTAGGACGTTTTGCAGTGCATTATGTTGTATCCTCTGGATTTATCCTCACAAAGAATCTTTAGGCAACAGAAACATAATGGGGAAAAAAGACAAGCAGCCAAAGAATATATAGCCATCTGCAAAACCCAGGTACTGCTCCAAAACGTGGCCACCATCTTTACTCACCATCCACTTTGTTAGTGACAGAAACGTCTTCTCTGAAAAACAAGAAGTAGAAATGGCACACTTTTAAAAGGCAAACCCCATAAGGCATACTCAAACCTCTCAAAACCATAGTTGTTCTCTTATCATGAATCATCAGTCTCAGGGTGGCTGGCATGCTCATGGCTTTCTTGATGCTTAATTGCAGTTGCCTTTAAAACACAAATACAAAAAAATGCAGTAAATCTTAAATTCCATTAAAAACTATAACAAACTAATTCTAAAACTAGAAAAGGCAGCTAGCCATAAAACTTGTTTAACTTAGCTAACATACCATTTAATTTTCTCAATAGGCTACTGGCCAACATTAACTACTAACACCTGAACAAAACTTCACATTAGTTAACCTAATGTTAATATAAGATAAGCATTGCTCGTTAAAAATTATTTTAATTCGGTAACTTAATTCAATAAACTGACAAAAGTCGTTTGAAACGACAGTGCAGTTTACCATAGTAAAGTTTGTTACCGCCATGTTGATGGGTAAATGTTACTAATGTTAGGTAAACTGGTGTGCAAAAATCTGACACAAACACAGACAAATGTACATATATTTTTACCTTGCTTGCAGGTCTTATTCTCTCGTAAGGTGCATCTCCACACAGCGCAGATGTTCTCCGGAACTCTTCCACTCTCACGGGTTCATCCCCGGGCAAAACCTGCGCCGCGACTCGATAAAAAACAATGTAGAACCCATTATGTATACTATCTACAGTGGATGCAGACAGTAAAGTGATGCAGTAAAGTGAAAGGGTATTACAGTTATTTACTGTAAAGGGAATTTGCAGTATTATACTGGGTGATATACTGTAAATAACTGCAGAAATTACAGAAATGTCTAACAGTGTAGGATATTTATTTTGTTTTAAAAAGTTTTAAATAATGTAATTGAGTGAAAAATTAAATCTTCCCTAAAAAAGTCACTCCTCCGCTGGTTCTAAACGACAATAAACAAGAACAACTGTTTACACCACTCCACATTCGTGTCCTCCTTTTGGCCATTAATGAGAGTAAATGTGTTTGTTCGGTGGGTCGATATAAGTTGCTTTATTTCCGACTCGGCTCTATGCCATTTAGTATGCACTTAAGGTAATGGAAAGCAAGAGAATATCATGGGAACCCTGTAGTCTGCTGTTCAACCAATCGCAAGCAGCTGGATTATGCCTCACAAAACCTTTTAATACCACTGTTCACTAATGATCCGGACCCACGGCCCTTTAATCCCCACTACATTAATTAAAAAGAGCACGAGCCCTTGGAAGATCGTGCCATCTGCTGCAGTTTCATTCCATAGACAGATTGTGTTTGGTGCTTATTTAAAACAGAATTTATTTACTTGTCAAAGAAAGCAGGAGGAATGAGAAAGGAATAAGATTGCAGGAATTACATAGGGAAGAAGCTAGAGTTCTTTTGAAATATGTTGAAAAGTCTTTGCCTCAGCTGCTCTCGTAACCCAACAAAATATAGCCATTATGCTAAATATTAGTCTGAATATTCACCCAAAGTTCACCCAAAAATTAAAATTCCATCATTATTTATTCACCCTCAAGTTGTTCCAAACCGGTGTAAGTTTCTTTCTTCTGTTGAGCACAAAAGAAGATATTTTGAAGAATGTTGGTAATCAAACAGTTGATGGTAGCCATTGGCTTCCATAGTATGGAAAAAAAAAATCTCTATGGAAGTCAATGGCTACCGTCAACTGTTTGATCAACTATAGCTTTAAATGTAAGGTTATTTTTAAGGTATTGTTATTACAGTGTAATTATACGTTTAATTACTGAGTAATATTAATTATCTACATGGTTAATGTTAGGATTATGGTTCGGCTTAGGGTTAGCTGCATGAATTTATGCATAATTTACTGTTATTACTATAGTAAATAGTCTACCTAAACCTAACAAGGACACTGTAAATTCTCACTTTTTTATATATCTGAACTATCAAAAAATGTTTAACATTAGGTCAATTTGTGTGTTTGATGCTTATTGCAGAAATGCATGACATGGTTTGTTGGCCCATAAATGCCTCGTTCATTCATTCATTCATCTTTTCTCCTCATTTAAGATACATACATTTTTGACTCAGGTTTTTAGCATTTAAACACGTTGAAAACTGTGAGTTAAATAACTGGATTAAGTATTCAAGGTTAACTTTGACATAAAACAAGATCTTTGAAAACCATTCAGTAAAACAAAAGAAACAGTTTAATGTAATTATGGTTAACAGGAAAATGGGAATTAGAAGTAATTCCTTATGTACTGAATATAAGGAATTACTATATATAACAACAAATAATTTTGAAACAAAATGTTATTTATTGAAAAGGAAGACACAATAAAGTATATATAAAATATTAATTATACTGGCATGAGGCACCTTTCCTCCCCAACACACAGGTCTCATTCCACCTCCACCCCTTCTGGCTCCCTCGTCCAAACACACTCGCACTCTCTCACTTTTGCGCAAGTGCCATTGGCCAAAAGCGCGCGCTCTAGTGCTGAAGTACGAGCACTTCAATATCATTAGCGTGCTCATTCTCTCTCGAAATGTTACTGTGTTTGGGTGGGTTTTTGTCCACCATTTTAAATATTTAATTATGAGTGTTTTGTTTGATCGTTCATTTGAAGGCACACATTAAGAAGGAGCCTATATTTCAATGGAGCTGTGGATACGGACATGGCAGGTATCCTGCCTGGCGCTCATCGCCTCTGTGTTGGATGTAGTTCTGGCACAAATTCGTTACACGATCCCAGAGGAACTGGAGCACGGGGCATTCGTTGGAAATATTGCGGAGGATCTGGGACTAGACACCAGCAAACTCTCAATCCGACGATTTAGAATAGTGTCAGGGGCGAAACGGCAATATTTGGAGGTGAATTTAGAAAACGGGGTTTTATTTGTCAATGAAAGAATTGATCGAGAAGAGCTGTGCGAACAAAATCCATATTGTTCATTCCATCTCCAGGTTGTGATCGAAAACCCGTTAGAATTGTATAGAGTGGAAGTTGAAATATTAGATGTCAACGACAACTCTCCGGTTTTTCCATGGAGTGAATTTAACCTGGATATCTCCGAATCGGCAGCTCCTGGATCGCGCTTCCCACTGGAAAGCGCGCAGGATCTGGACGTCGGTGACAACTCTCTGCGCTCGTATCTCCTGAGCGTAAACGAACATTTCGTCCTGGACGTCCAGACGCGCAGCGACGGCAGTAAATTTGCAGAACTGATCCTCGAAAGTCCGCTGGACCGGGAGCAGCAGAAGACTCACCTGATGGTTCTTACAGCGGTGGACGGAGGCTCGCCAGAAAGATCGGGTACTGCGCAAATAAACATAACGGTGCTGGATGCCAACGACAACGCGCCTGTGTTCGACCAGAACTTTTATAAAGTGAGGCTGGCTGAAAACGCGCCGAGAGGCACAGTCGTGATAAAACTAAACTCCACTGATCTAGATGAAGGACCCAATGGAGAAATCACGTACTCTTTTAGCGGCCACGCTCCAATGAGAGTGCGCGAGCTGTTCAGTGTGGATTTCCGCACTGGAGAAATCAAAGTAAAAGGACTTATAGATTATGAAAAGGCACGGATGCACGAGATTTATGTACAAGCCAAAGACAAGGGACCATCGGCGGTGGCGGTGCACTGCAAAGTTATGGTTAACATCATAGACGTCAACGACAATCTTCCAGAAGTGATTCTTACATCAGTATCCACGCCAGTTCAAGAAGACGCGCCACCTGGCACAGTGATAGCAGTCATTAGCGTTATGGATAAAGATTCTGGAGAAAATGGAAATGTTGATTGTGAAATTCCTCATCACGTTCCCTTTCAGCTACATTCCTCTTTTAAAAACTATTATACATTAGTTACCTGTGATTTTCTGGACAGAGAGACTATTTCAGAGTATAACATCACTCTCACGGCGCGTGATATGGGCTCACCGCCGCTGTTTACTAGGAAAACAATTTTAGTGCAAGTGTCTGATATCAACGATAACGCGCCGCGCTTCAAACAGCCCTCCTATACGGTCTACCTGACCGAAAACAACGCGCCAGGAGCCTCAATTTGCACCATCACCGCACAAGACGCAGACGCGGATCAGAATTCCTACTTATCCTACTCTATTCTAGAAAACGACATCCATGGAATGCCGGTGTCCACCTACGTGTCCATCAACTCAGATAACGGCAACATTTACGCACTGCGCTCTTTCGACCACGAGCAGCTCAGAAACTTTCAGATCGTGGTTCAAGCCGAAGATGCTGGTTTTCCGCCTCTCCGCGCGAATGTAACAGTCAACGTATTTGTTTTGGACCAGAACGACAACCCTCCGGTCGTTGTATCCCCGTTGCCCGAGAATGACACCGCAGCGGTTATAGTTGTCCCCAGATATGCTGATGCCGGGTACCTAGTGGCTAAAATCACCGCCATGGACGCGGACGCCGGGCAAAACTCGCGTCTCTTTTATGAAGTCCTCCAAGCTACAGATCTCAGTTTGTTCAGTGTTGCTCTGTACACTGGAGAGATCAGGACAATTCGCCGGCTGATGGACAACGACCCCAGGAGGCAGAGGCTGGTGGTTTTGGTCAAGGACAACGGTCAGCCGCCGCTCTCGGCCACGACCTCCATCATGTTGTCAGTTGTTGACAGCGTGCCAGAATCCTTGCCTGATTTTGGTGACCTCGCGCTCAGCCCCCAGTACCGGTCAAACCTCACGCTGTACTTAATCGTATCTCTGGGCGCCGTTTCATTCACGTTTCTCGTGGCTATTATTGTCCTGGCTACAATTAAGGGATTGAAGGACAGGAACTCGTGCTGTGGGTTTCATTCTAAGGACCCCGCCACTGACGTCATTAAAAAGTCTAACTTGAACATTCACATATCACCGGGATCCAAGGGGCCCACGCACTGCGTGGAAATAAACGGGAACAGCCCAGTAGGTCAAAACTACTGCTATAAAATGTGTCTGACTCCAGAGTCATCTAAAAGTGACTTCATGTTCCTCAAGCCTTGTAGTCCGACAGGAACATCTTCCCGAAATAACATAAAGGAAATGGAAAACAAAACTTTGACCTGGAGTCCAGCCAGCCACAGTCTTGGTACAAGGAATGAGACGAGCTCCCCAAATGAAGTAAGTGATCAACAAAAATGATCCCAAGTTTGTCCACTAGATGGAGACTTCAGATACCTGTTGTGCTTTAATCATCACATGATAATACAATGTAAATAATAACATGTGAATTGTAATGTCATTTAAAACATAAAATATATTTGGAAAAGCCAGTGTACGAACTACACAAACAACAACATTAATAATACAATATGTATAGTATATAATACAACATAAGATACAATGCATAGCAATTTAAATACATTTATCAATAATTATTGATATAATTAAAATAATTATTCTGACGTTGAGCTATACTCCATATTCATTTAATTTAATTTAATATATTATAATACAATTTCCAATTATAATGGTCCATAATAATAAATTCATAATAATATAGTAACATAATCTAATTAATAATAATAATACTAATAATAATTTAATAAAATAATAATTTTGATTCATCTGCTGAACAACGAGGTTAACTATTGAGCAAACAATATTGTTTCATTGTGTTTTTCTACCTATACTTGGTATTCTTTTTCTGTGAACTAGACCTTAAAATTCTTAATGCATAGTTCATAAATTATAAAATAAACAAATGCATTTTTTTGTCATTTCTCCAAATTGTAGGTGTACTGCAAAAAGGTGATAAATTAGTAAAGTCACTTAGTGCTTTTGCGACTGTTTTTGATGTATTCTGAGGTCTTTTTTTTTTCTGGCATTATGTTTGCAGTACATTCTTTAACCTCTCAAGTGTAAGTGGAGTAAATATTTTAACTCTTTTCGTTTCCTTTGCAGCTCAAACAGGGCAACAAAGACCGAACCCTGACCAAGAACCAGCTCAATTATACGTATAAAAGGTGATTAAAGTAAAAACTGATTGTGCTCTCTCTGTCCTCCCTCCCTCTCCCTCTCTCTCACATGCACAAAGCATCTGACGTGTTCATGTTTTTGTTTTTCTAGCCATACTCCAATAAACACAGGTAGGACATTGCAGCGCAGACTGATTCAGGACTCAGACAACTATGCTTACACATCTATCCCGCAGTACTGGACCTGGGGAAATCACATGCATGGTAAAATCATTACATTTGTCAGCTTTATAGTTTCCTTATGGTTTACCTGAATTGTTTATCCGACCATTTTTTCTTTGTCATTTAAAACAGACTATAAGACCTTATCTAAGGGTGGAGGTTTTTCAAATCGTTCATGGACACGTTACAACCAACAGGATTCAATTCAACCCCCACCAGACTATCAACATAATGTTTACATTCCTGGAACCCCATCGACACTCTGTATGCTCAAACTGGCAAACAATGGGGACATTGAAGTTTGTAACTCATTCTCAACCTTTGGCAAAAAGAAAAAGCCAAACAATAACAATCAAGAGGACGCAGTAATAACCAATGATTTTTTCAAATGATTTTTCCAATTGTAATTTTCACCTGTAGGTCACTGGCTGTATATATTAGTTGTGTATATCTTAGTTGGATTATATGTACTATATGATTTGGCAACAACAGGACTTAAAAGTACTCTGATAATTATTTTATTTTTTGCATTTTTGTTTTTCGGTTATCTGCAGAATTTATGATAGCATTAAGATGTTTGCTTTAATTGTAATTACCCATATTGATGAGAATATGGCTTATATTTTCCTATTTTATAAACCTCTCCAGTTACCAAAATGTACAGAATAAAGAATATTATTATAATTTATTTAACGTAACTCCTTGGTCTTTCATCTTGTTAAAAAAGTAGGGTTTCCACTGCAGTGGTTCTTGCCGTGCCAAAATGACAAGAACCATCAAGAGCATGATGATATAAAACCATGCATCTCTTGTCTCTTCACAGCTTCCGCTACAAATACCAATGACAGAAAAAAGTACAGTTAGAATAAAAAGAAAAAAAAGTAGGAGAGCAGAAATTTATTTTATTTATTTTTTTATAATTTAAATTTACATTTAATAATTTAGCAGATGCTTTTATCCAAAGCAACCTACAAATGAGGACAATAGTAGCAATCAAACCAACAAGAGCAATAAAATGTGAGTGCTGTGACAAGTCCTAGATAGTACATATAGCAAGCTTATTTAATAATAATAAATAAATAGAAAGAGTAAACAGCAGAAAGACTAGAAATAGAATAGAGAGAGTTAATGTTAGAGGGTGAAGTTTTTTTTTAATAAACAAAAAGAAAAGTAGTAGATAGAATAGAAATGCATATACAATTAAATCACCATGGCTTACGGCTAGTTCACTCATAGTTTATGTTTATGTATGTATGTATGTATATATATATATATATATATATATACTTGGCACCATATGGATGTGTCCATGGATCTGTCCGTGGTGCTGAACTTCCGGATGACGCCCAAAAGTTTTAATTTGTCAAGAAAAATTAAATAAAAGTACTTTAAACGTCACTACTGTTTTATTTGTTACTTTCAACATTTGCAGCCAAAATACACATTATATATAGACTTTCATTAAGGAGATTAATTATATTAGTTTCGGTATTTCGCACCAAAGCCAAAAGCAATTTCAAACGTAGAGCAGAAATGCTATTCTTTCACAAATAACTTTTTCTTTTTTTTTTGTCCTAAAATATATTTTTAATATAAACTTTTATCTTCACACGATGTCGCTGCACTACTGATATTCACTTTAAGGGGAGGATGCAAGAACAGACATGCTTGGCTTTCGTAATGCTGTTGGACGGAGGCAGAGAGAGCAGCACTGAAGCTCAGCTGAATCTGATCAGCGGGCGGGATCCACGGCACGGCGCTATGGCGATGCTCTGGATGTTTTCGAGAATCCAAACACCCGCTAACCTCGATTCGTTTTGGAATACACTGCTATATTTCTTGTGAAAGACAGTGAAAGCATTAACATGCGCTCTGCAATGGAGCCGTGGAGAAGAAGGCAGCTCGGTTTTGTCGTCCTCTCCGCGTTGTGGAGTCTCGCCTCGGCTGTAACAAGATACTCCATCCCTGAAGAAATTCCAGTGGGCACCGTGATCGCAAATATCGCCACGGATTTGGGCCTTGATGCTCACAGCCTGTTGGAACGAAAGGTAAAGCTGGATTATATCCATAGCAAGAAATACCTAGAAATAAACGAAAAAACTGGAGAACTGTTTATCGCTGAGAAAATTGACCGGGAGTATTTATGCCCGGCCAAAACATCATCGTTTTGCTTCCTCAAGATGGACGTGATAATCGAGAGTCCAATACGCATATTTAATATCGAATTAGAAATTATGGACATCAATGACAACGCGCCTCAATTCAGAAGGGAGAGAATACCGCTCGATATTTCAGAATCAGCAACACCTGGAGAGAGATTTTCTTTAACAAACGCGGTGGATGCAGATGTTGGAGAGAACTCAATCGAGACCTATTATTTGAGTGACAGCGACACGTTTACGATTGAAATCCAGTCGGGAAGTGACGGGACTAAATACGTCGACCTGGTGCTAAAAGCGAGTTTAGACAGAGAAAAGCAAGCCGTTCATACACTAACCCTCACCGCCGTGGACGGCGGCGTACCTGCGCGCTCAGGTACGGCCAGCATTATCGTCCAAGTGCTAGATACTAATGACAACGCCCCTCAGTTTGATCGACAAGTCTACTCGGTTGACCTCATTGAAAATGCACCAATCGGGACACTGATTATGCAGCTGAATGCAACCGATTTGGATGAGGGTCTTAATGCGGAGGTCATATACTCCTTCACTTTATACACATCCGAGAAAACACAAGAAAAGTTCTCTTTGGATCCCAACAGTGGAGAAATAAGAGTAAAAGACATGATTGATTTTGAAGAAGTGAAGAGCTTCGAGATGTACGTTGAAGCCAAGGACAAGGCTGTGAATCCACTTTCTGGTCAGTGTAAAATTTTAGTGTTCATCACCGATCTAAACGATAACCATCCTGAGATTACGATCAAATCTTTTCAGAGTTCGATTAAAGAAAATGACCCTATAGGAACAGTGATTGCTGTCATCAGCGTGAGCGACAGGGACTCTGGAGATAATGGTAAGGTTGTTCTTTCCATCCACAATGCTGAGATGTTACCGTTTTCTCTTAATAAGTCATCTGAAGGCTTTTTTGAGTTAGTAGTCACCGAATCGCTTGACCGCGAGCTCAAAAACAGTTATGATATCACACTTTATGTGACCGACAGAGGAACCCCTCCTTTGACTGATAACGAAACAATCAGTCTTACAATTCAAGATGTCAACGATAACGCCCCAATGTTCCCTCAATCCTTCTATACCATTAATCTAATGGAAAACAATGAGCCTGGGGCGTTGCTCGCCTCCTTAACGGCCCATGACCCAGACTTGCACGAAAATCAGTATATTGTTTACTTCATCATAGAAAAGGAGATCGCCAACACGTCAATGTCCATGCTGTTTTCCATCAATCCCGAGAACGGCAACCTCTACGCACTACGCACATTTGACTACGAAAGAGAGAAGGAGTTTCTATTTCACATCGAAGCTAGAGATTCAGGACTTCCTCCTCTTAGCAGTAACATGACCATACACATCATCATCCTGGACCAAAATGACAACACGCCGCTCATAGTTTCTCCATGGCGTCCGCAAGGTGCTGTTATAGAAGAAATAATCCCGAGGTCAAGCGATAAAGGATCCCTGGTCACCAAGGTCATTGCGTTGGATGCCGACTCCATGCAGAACTCTCGAATAACGTATCAGTTCCTCCAGATCACAGACACCACACTATTCAGCCTCGACCAGTACAACGGCGAGATACGAACCACTCGCATGTTCAGTTACAGAGACCCCAGACATCAGCGCCTGGTCATCATAGCCAGAGACAACGGAGATCCTCCTCGCTCCGCCACGGTGACCATCAAGATCTCCATGGTGGAGCAAGTGGTCACGCAGTTTACCGAAACCACAGAGGTGCCTATCGAATATGACCTGTTCACCGATCTCAACCTGTATTTGCTGATTGGTTTGGGGTCGGCGTTGTTTCTTCTGCTCATAACCATCCTGGTGATCATCGTGCTGAAATGTCAAGAACCCAAACCCTCACAAGCAGCTCCTCAGGGTAGGAACAGCATCATCAGCCAGAGGAACTCCTCCACCATTGCTGACTCTACTCTCATCTCTAGTGATGCCTACTGGTACAGTCTGTTTCTGGCAGAGACTAGAAAAGGGAAGGTGGTGGTGCGGCAGCCCCTTCCTAACGGAGCAGGGTTCATCGTGTCAAGCATCCCAGGAAGTGCTGCACTGACTGAGACCAGTGCTTCAAGGTCTTCCACTTTACAGGTATTGTAAATGCATTTAGACTTGTATGTACTCATATGCATATACAGTGACTCCAAAAAGTACTCAAAAATTGATTGGTTGTAATTGCATTACATAGGCAAACATAAATAAACATAGCTCAAGGACACTTTTTAAGCAAAACATTTCACAAAAAATAGATTTATTTTGTTTTGAATGATATAACAAATGCATATACAGTTCGAATTATTGATTATCAAACTTTAGTGATACTTTCATAGTTAATGTGAAGAGTAAGTGTAAACCTGACTTCAGACATCCACTAAAATGCACTGTTGATTAAAATAAAATTCAAAAGGCAAAAAATGTCTACTGTAAATAATAAACAGCAACAAAACAGATTTTTTTTCATATTTATAATATATAAAGTTGGACAGCTAGTGTTAATGCACCAGTATGTGTGTCTAAATTTGGATGTGAGTGGGAGAACGAGTATGACAAGCATTGGGGTGTGAATTAAAGGAAGAGTGAGACAGAAGCACTGCCAGTGAGAATTTTGCACCTTTTTGCAGTGTTGAAGTGAGTGATAGGATGATTATCTTTTCCTGATATGAAATAATCAAAGTAAAATAACAGTAATGTAAATATAAAAGTGGGCTCTAATATGTCTTAGAGTGCTTCTTGTGCTGTCTCTAAATACATGTACTTATTATATATTTTTATACTGTATTTCAGATATATTTTAAATTCGTTTTTACAAAATTCAAATTTGCAAAATATAAATATTGCTGACATTTAAAAAATATATAGTTTTACATAAATATTTTTGCTATATTTATATCGTCCAAAATATATTTGCAGTTAATGTATTTTTATGATTATAAATATATTTTCTTGCCCACTGAAGTACATTTTGCAATATATTTGGGCACACCAACACTGAAGGTTTAAAACGAACTGCATTTTCAATTAAAAAAAAAAAAATATATATATATTACTCTGTGCTGTTTACAACATATATTTAGCATATATTTTAAATATATTTTGGCCAGAACAAAACAAAACAATAACAACAAAACTTTATGGGTAAAATGAGGAAGCAATCATTTAAAGGGTAAACTGAAGGCATGGATAGTTGCAGATGAAATAATGAACAAAAAGTAGAGATAGACAGAGATTAAAAAAATAAATAAGAATAAGACCACCTAGAGTGTATAAGTATGTATAAAAACACCCAGTAATGCTATTAAATTTGATTTTATTTTTGTAATTGAAAAATTAATATTCCATGTTTGATGGATAAGTAGAATGGCAAACGATTTAAAAATTAAGCTATTTAAAAACTATAGAGCTCAAACTATAGAGCATGGCACTAGCAATGGCAAGGTCATAGGTTTGATTTGCAGTCTTGACTCTGTTTGATTAATGGTGTTTCTGTGTATTGACAGGAGTCAAGCAGTGATTTACCATGATCTGGACATGCTGACTGATGGATTACAACCTTCCACACCAGGCTCACTGTCCGCGAGAGACAGATTGATCTTCTGTTTTACCGTTTTTCAGGGTTTCATTCGATTCAAGACTGTGAAGGATCAAAGTTTTCAAACACCTCTGTGTGTAACTTCAAGAGAGCATTTTAAAATGATTTCATATTTTGTATTCATTTATATAATTAATCATTTCATTTATATTTATTCATTTATATTACTTATTATTTTCCTTGCTCTTGCAATGCATAAAGAGAGACACAACTCATCACAACTCAGATTATTCAGTTACTTCTGTTGAGTTATTTTGACCATCACTTCTTCTCCCGCTTCCTGTTCTTCGTGTTGACTTTTTGGCTAATAGAAGAATTAACTTTCAATTGACTTTCAAGACCAACATTGTGTCAGAGAGGGACATTCGGCGTGGCTTTGTGGCGATTTAAGGCTGGGTCTAACAACTGTTTATCAGCCACTTGTAACCACATCGAGCATGACTTTGCATGGCTAAGAAAAACAAGACAGACTTTTTTTGTATCTAAAAGACTTCTAAATAGACTCTACTACAGAGGAAAGACAGAAGTGATATTTCACGACTACAAGAAGAACTGGATTTTCACCTGTCTGGTGCTAGGAAGATATGAACTACTAAACAGCTGGTAAAGAGGGTCAAGACTGTTAAAGCGTTTTGGTATTAATGATGCACTATTTTTACATTGTTAAAACACGCTGATGAGAAAGCTGTGATCAGATGAGCACAATCTAATGAGCCAGACATTGTCTATACCTCAAAACACTTGGTTTGCCAGCTATGTGGTGCACATGTATACATAGATTCATGTTTATTTTTTATTCTGTCTACCATATACCATATACGGCCTAAAACTGATTTTCTCTGGCAAGAGCATTAAAAAAAGTACACTATTTGAAATCCTAGACAAATGCTACAATGAGTAATAATTGCATGAATGACACTTTACAAGAAGATTTCACTTGTTTACATTAGTTAACTACATAAGTTAACATAAACTAACAGTTCTAAAACATTTATTAATCTTAATGTTAATTGCAACATGTACTAATTAAAAATTAAAATCATACGGAGCCCCTAAAGGGACACGGTGGTGGAATAACATCGGGGAGGTTGGAAAAAGTTTGGGGTGGGAAGAAAAAATATTTTTTAAATTTTTTGCGTTCCCTCGCAAAACTTTTGCATTCTCTCGCAAAGATATTTGATTTTTATGTCTGAACTTAACTGGTTTTGCGAGACAATGCAAATATCTTTGCGAGGGAGCACAAAAGTTTTGCAAGAGAATGCACAAGTTTTGCGAGGGAACACAAATATATTTGCGAGAGAATGCAAAAGTTTTGTGAGGGAACTCAAAAAAATTTTACAAATATTTTTTCCTCCCACCCAATTTTTTTTCCACCACCATATCCCTTTAGGGGCTCCGTAAAATCAAAAGTTGTATCTGTTACATATTATATTATATTGTAATATTATATTAATATTACTGTAATATAGTATTATTATAGACCTGAGCTAGCATGAACTAGCAATGAACAGTTGATTTTTAAGAACTAACGTTAAAAATTAATAAATACAATAGCAAATGTCTTTGCTCATTGCTAGTTAACGTTAGCTACGGCATTAATTAAAGTTAATTAGTCCGACCTTGTTGTAAAGTGTTACCATTACATCAGTATGGCATTTGCCAAAATTTTACTGAAAACCAACGAGGCATAAAAAATGTATTTAGTGCAAACTTATTGTACTAGGTGCAAAAACAACAAAAAGGTTTAAAACATTTATTAATCTACCTTTTTGCAGATATATGTAGCCAGTGCTAGAATATTAACCTTACCACATTGACAACAATAATATAAACTTACTAGATCTTTTTTGTACAAGAATCAACAATTGTACTATCAAATTGCTATTCAGTGTCATTTTTGGCCTTGTTTACATACGTTTTTGAGGTTTATATTGTTTTGTATTATGAAAACGAGATAAAGATGCTTGTTAATGTATTTAATGCTGCTTCTTATATGATGACAGTGCAATGTTTTAAGCATTTATCATTTGTGGTGATATATTCGGCAATTTCATTATATCATTTTGTAGATCTACTTATATCATGACAGAAATCAAAACTATATTCCTTTCCTTATATTAAAACAATGTGTCAGCTACTGAAGTGAGTGGGAAGGTGGACAATAGTGCAAGAAAAAGTGGTGTAGGAGGAACAAGGAGAAAGAGAGAGAGAGAAAAAGCAGCAATATAGGTCACTTGAAACATGTGATTTGTATTTAGATTGACACATCCAGTTACCAGGACACAGAACGACACTACAAGTTGCCATTAGTATTGACAGCCATGTAATTCAGTTTAACTTACTTTCTGAAAGGTGACAGCTCAAACTGAAGTTCCTGGCAGCAGATTTGAGTTGAATTTCGAATTTAGAGATAAACAACACAAGTAAAAAAAAAAAAAAAAAAATGCTGTGTGCCTTTAGCTGTTTGCTTTAGGGCAGAGAAAAGTGTGCCTGAAATTTTTAAATGACAGAAAAATGGAATGAAGTTCTGTGTGTTAATACTATCAGCATATACATCACAATTTCATCTCATTTCAGTATTTGTTTTTCTGTTGCCTTACTTGCGAAATGTCCTTATGCAAACAGTAAACAATGCCTTTGTATCCTTGCTGGACTTTATGATTTGCCCTTTGCTTGTAAATACTGCAATGTGAATAAAAGCTTTTACAGTATATTTCTGGGGTGTTTGTATTGTGAGTGTGTGTGAGGATATATGATCATATAATGACAAAACACACTGCTTCATTGGTGCTGACCTAGGTAGCACTGTCTCCATAGAAACAGTCGCCATGACAACACCTCCATCTCTTCAGATTTTGAGAAGAACACCTTTTTTAACCTCCCCAACACATACTGTCCAACTGCCTACTTATTCTATCTCACTTTACCTCTTTCTTTTAGAAACACACATGCAGATTAACATACAAATGAGTACTGTAAACTCCAATAGATACACACGTGGTCAGAATTGTTGATACCCATGATAAATATGATCATAGAAGGCTGTGAAAATAAATCTGCATTGTTAATCCTTTTGATCTTTTATTTAAAAAATTCACAAAAATCTAACCTTTCATTGGAAAATAAGAATTTAAAATTTGGGGGGGGGGGTTTCATTATGAGATAAATGTTTTTCTTTAATACACATTGGACACAATTAACGGTACCCTTTTATTAAATACTTTTTGAAACCTCCATTTACCAGTTTAACAGCTCTAAATTTTCTCCTCTAACGCCTGATGAGGTTAGAAAACACCTGACGAGATCAGAGACCTCTTTTTTCATCCAGAATCGCTCCAGACCCTTTAGATTCCCAGCTCCATGTTGATGCTTCTCCTCTTCAGTTCACCCCACTCATTTTCTACAGGGTTCAGGTCAGAGGACTGGAATGGCCATAGCAGAAGCTTGGTTTTGTGCTCAGTGACCCATTTTTGTGTTGTTTTTGAGGTTTGGATTATTGTACGGTTGGAAGATCCAAACATGGCCCATTATAAGATTTCTAACAGAATCAGTCACTTATTGATTTTTTATCTGTTGGTATTTGATAGAATCCATGATGCCATGTGTCTAAACAAGATGTCCAGGACCTCCAGCAGAAATATAGGCCCACAACATTAAAAAGACAGCAGTATATTTCATTGTACATATGGGGTACTTTTTATCTCTGTGTTCACCAAACCCATCTTGAGTGTTTGCTGCTAAAAAGCTATTTTTTTAGTTTCATCGGACCATAGAAGCCAGTCCCATTTGAAGTTCCAGTCGTGTCTGATAACTGAATATGCTGGCGTATGTTTTTGGATGAGCTACACTGTAAAAAAAAATTGTGTAAAATTTACGGTAAAAAAACGGCAGCTGTGGTTGCCGGAATTCTACCGTAAAAAATACGGTAAGAACATTTTAGGTTTTACGGTTTTAACTTAAATTTACAGTTAAATACTGTAATTTCATTAACTGATATAATGTTAATATACCAACCTATTGAAGTACTGAAATCTGTTTTGTATCTTTGAAATACACTTATAACCACCAAATGCGGGTGTGGTGATGAGAAAGTCACATGATGAGCAAAAGCCCATCACAAGCAGCTTTTAAATAATAACATATATAGAAGGTGCACAGTGTCATTCACACAAACACTAAACACTATCCTGATGAGACTCATTAAACTGAAATATGCAATAAACATTAATTTAACAACATTAGATGTAACATACAACCCTAATAAACATAACTGATAAGAAAAGACTAAGACGAAACATAGTTATTTCAAAGAAAAAACATCAAATTCAAACAAAATTTGAAATGCATCGCAGGGTATTCTGGGAACGTCAGTTTACGGTTTTTCCCTGTAAATTTTTACTGTGACATTCTCACAGTTTTTTTTTTTTTTTTTTTTTTGTTAAAATCACGGACATTTTTTACAGTGTAGGAGAATTTTTCTTGAAACCCTCCCAAACAACATGTGGTGATGTAGGTGCTGTTTGATAATTTTTTTTAAATGTTTTCTGACCCTAAGACATTAGGACGATATAGACACACATCTTCTTTCAGGCAGATTCATAACATTTTCTGTTGATTGGAACTTTTTAATTATTGCCCTGATGGTGGAAATGGAAATTTTCACTGCTCTAGCTCTTTTCTTAAAGCCACTTCACTAATTTGTGAAGCTCAATTATCTTTTGCTGCACATCAGAAATATATTCTTTGGTTTTTCTCATTGTGATGGATGATTAAGGGAATTAGGCCTTTGTTTTCCCTCCTAGTTATATTCCTGTGAAACAGGAAGCCATGGCTGGATAATTTCATGTTCATAATCACGCTGGTGTGCTCAAAATTGTGAATATGAATGGGAATATATTTCAGATATATTTTACTCATAAGAATTTTTAGGGGTACCAGTAATTGTGTCCAATGTGTATTAGAGAAAAACATTTATTTCATAATGTTATTTTCCCCCATTTTAAAATCTTATTCTCCAATGAAAGCTTAGATTTTTGTTATTTTTCAAAAGGATTATTAACAATGCACTTTTATTTTCACAGCCTTCTTTGATCATATTTACCAAGGGTACTGACAATTCTGACCACGTGTGTATTGCATCAAACTTCTAATTGAAGGGATAGTTATAAAATATACATAATGTTTTTTAAAAATATATTAAAATGATTAAAATACCCAATAAGCCATCTATTTATAATATGTTTTTAAGTGTGCGTCTACAATTTGTCTGTGTGTATTTATTACAGTTACAGTTCAAGGATATACACACCTTATGAATTCTGATATGGTCTTGCGGTCTTGAACAAGCAGGAGGGAAATTCTGCTGATATTGTATATTCATGCATTTGTGTTTCTGCCACTAGTAGGGGCTATTTAGCACGCAAAGCCTGACAGTGCAGTTTACAGTTCTGTAACACTCTATCTGACCACACAGGCATGCTAGTCTGTGGCTTCTGTAGCAGGTAAAGTCACTTCCTAAAAGTAACAGACATGAAATTCAGTGTTTTTCTTTGTGAATAATATAATATCACATAAATCTCCAAAACATCATAGAAATGCCATTTAGAGTAAAAAAAAAAAAAAAGTTTTAAATTTTCAATTAGAGTGCACTGTCCTAAAGGGCAAAACCACATCCAGCATTTGCAAAATATTTCCATCTCATGATTATCAGTCAGATTATCAGTTGTTTCTTACTGTAAAACTTATTATTATTATTATTATTATTATTATTATTTATCATCACAAATAAGTTGTTTTAAATGTAATGAATTTAACACTGTATTTTGTAATTTGCTGTAAGTTGTCTCGAGTTCCCTGCATGCGTTTGCTTCTTTTATTTAAACTGGTTCCTCATGTTGAGTGATGTAGACAGAGCTAAACAAATAAAAAATGAACATCCAAAAATTTTGCAAAAATGCAATTTTCTTCAAACTACCTACAAGCCCATGTCTGACCAACAGAATCCCTCAAATGTTGTCCCAATTATGTGGTCAATGTTAAAGGGTTCTTGTTTTGCTGTTGGCTTACTTAATTTAAATGTTTGTTGTTATTTTGTTGTTATTGTTGTTGTTGTCTTGAAAAATGTATTACCTGAATGAGGCATTTTGCATTTAGTCAACAAACAAATTCAAACTGACAAAACAAAGTGTTAGGACAATAGTTAGAGAACTTCTCTCATTCTAAACACATTACGTTGCCTTGGATTTTTAAAGTTTCTCAACCATTTATTTTTTACAGCATGATCTTTAGCAAATTTGTTTGAAGCACGTGACGGCTAATACCAAATTTCTGTCCTCCTGCACACAAAATACATGTTTTGCTGATTTTACTTAAAACAAAGAATTCGTTATATATTTTACTTGAAATTTCTCTTCTTTTTCTTTGTTCTGCTTGGGTGACAAATTTGAGACGAGAGTGAGCTCATCACTTCAAAAATTTAATCTGAAAAATGGCATTACAAAATAATTTTAAACATACAAAAGCAAAGTATTAAAAGCCACATCACATTTACAGTATGTTATGGTATTTCAGAGACAATGTCATATGTTCCAAATAAACACAGATTTCATGTAATGAGTTGTTATGAAAAAAAGGTATTTTTCATGAGGTTGGCAATCTTGATTTCTAACCGGGTTCCATTGTTGTTTGTTATATTTAATTAATTATATTCTCAATTAGTACTTGGTCTCTCTCTTTTATTTCTTTTTGTAACTGATTTATCTCTTTTATGAGGTCTGTATACTTGTTTTGAAACTCATCTCTAAAGTTCTTGATCTCAGATTGTGGTGAGTCTCTGTACTGAGCTGGACACACAGCAGTATGATGACAGGCAACAGAACACACAACAGCACTGAACACACTGCAGCTGCTCCGTACATTCTGCACCTCACACTTCCTAAAAATGACAGACATGAAAGAAATGCTTCGAAATCTTTGTTTACAACTCTGAAAATCTCTCTCTTTGTGTTAGTATTTCTTGACATAATGAACCTGTGTACCTGTGTTTTGAAGTATTCGTAGTCTCTTTGTATCTGAGTCCTTCACCCCTGTTCAGCGATCATCATTATTTATAACGTCTGCATTGGCATAGATCACCACCTCCTCTTCATCTTCTCTGTCCATCTCTTGTGTTTCAGTGGCGTTCATGTTGTCATAAACACTCTCAGATCTATCTGATGCATACAAATGATTATTATTGTTTCTCTGTGGGTGTCTTCAGGTGAAATGCACCACTTTGTGCTATACTACTTTTTCATGCTCTGTAAGAAGAAGTAGTTGAGGTCAAAGTGTCAACTAAAAACACATGCAACATCAACATTTTTTACATTTATTTTTTCATTGTTGTAGTCAAATTTAAATTCCAAAAATGTCAAGTGTTGTGACCAAGTAAAAAGCACTACACTTTTCTTGCACCTTGAATAAACACAGTAAAATTATTATTTTAAATGTAGTCAACATTCTAAGGAACGATGGTTCTTTAAAGTTTCTTTACATATTGTGAACATAGTACAACAGTTCTATTAAAAATCATATTGTCATGAAGAACTGTTTCTAAAATGTTTAGATTTATTTATTTATATGTTAGAATTTAGGATTCTTTATTTCTACCATTTTGTTTTTAAATCTGTAACTGTCAAAAAATCCTTTCAAAGCCACCACATTATTGATTTTCTGGAGCATAATTAATTAATTAAACTTACTATCCACATTTTATTTTAGTTTCAATTATTACTTGCTCACATACTGTCATTACCACAAGTTTGTTGCATTAAATGTAATGAATTTAACACTGTAAATTGTAATATGCTGTAAGTTGTCTTGAGTTCCCTGCATGCGTCTTTGCTTCTTTTACTCATGCTGTTGTTTTTGCTAGTTTTTATTTCCAGTTGTTTTTCATTTTAATATTTTATATATTTTTTTTCTGAAAGTGTATATATTTCACTTAATACATATTAAAGTACATAAAATAAATTTCTGTGTAAATATTAATTGATACACACACACACACACACACACACACACACACACACACACATACATACACAGCCAAACCCAAATTTATTCAGACACCTTAAACATTTCTCACATTATCACAGTTTATTCGCTATAGTTTAGAAAATGGTTATGATGACAAGAACTCAAAGTTAATAGCTGTCAGCTGTTAAATTTAAGTACACAATTAGATAATACCAATTTAGGTCAACTAATTACCAATAAATGCTTAATTTTGTTCAGTCTGTGGTGTAAAAAAGTTGCATTAGCAATTTAAGAAAAACACTTAAGCAAA